>LOJH01013015.1:11067-25145 GCA_001685095.1 Ellobius talpinus | reverse complement strand
GTATCTTTTTTATGTCCTGACATTAAGCTGGCCTAACTACATTTCAGGGAATAAGGGCTGCACGCTAATCTAAAGGGTAGTCGGTGCTGATGGCAGCATTTCAGGCCAGCTCTCAATACTCAATCAAACTATTACTAACAAATGCGAGACGAATAATGCCAGGGTCTCCATCTTCCTCCTGCCTGGAAATTGTTTTGATTTAAGTAACTGTCCTGTGGCAACCTCTGCCTTTCAGAACATAACGAGGGGGTGGGTTTCAAATGCCTGTTTATTTAATAGCAGGTCACTTCTGTCTCTGGCAAAAGACAGCATATCCGATTAGAATTTCCAAAGCAGCCATGGGGAAATCAGCAAAACGGTGTGATGAGGTGGGCTTCTGGCTCTGCTCAATCGGAAGGCTGCAGGAGCCAGTGGAATCAGTGTGCATTTTGCAAAGGAGAGAGTGAAAGCTTAGGGCCGTAAAATTTTATTGCATATTTTTCAGTAATTAAAAAAAGCCAAGGAAACTACATAATCATCCAACAACATAAGATTTTGGACATACCTATACAGTCAACGTGTGTACTGCAAGGACAGCCAGAGCTGGCCCTCCACACACCCACTGAGCTGGAATAATCTCCAAGATAAAGGAACAGTAAGTGGTGGGAGTTGGGATCGAGAACAATTTAAAAGTTTAACCCCATTTATTTGAAAAAAATGAAGCTACTTGAAGTAAAAATTATATATTTATAAAAGTATTCAAATTCAGGAAAAACTATACTAATAACTAATAACAGTAATTACCTCTGGGAGAGGAAAGGATGAAGTGGAAAGTTTGCTTTTGACTTTATACACTTCTATATTGTTTGAATATTTTATAACAAGAACAGATTTGTATATTACTGGTGCAATTAAAAATAAATAAGCCAGTAAACAGAGATTTTAAAAACCCATGACAATGTCAGACAGTAGAAAATCCTTTGCAGACCCAAGGTTAATGATGGAGAGCAATCACAGCTATGATAGGACCAGCACTCTTACACAGTGTCCTCCCAAGGACGTCCCAGTAGAACTACCTGGGCCATCCCGTTTCAGAGCACTCAGCAGCCATACAGCATTATTTTGGGGGTCCCATCAAGCCATCAGCATCACTGATATTCTAGACTTATTTTTTTCCTTAAAATGGGATATGGATACACCAATTGCCTTCAACCAACAGCCTGTATTAGCCAAGTATTTGCCATCTGCTGTATGCATTTCCTCTTGTTTCCATCACTAGATGGGCTTTGGGAAAATAGGACCTGGATAATACTATGGAGCCCATCAACTCTTTTTATGACTCAGTGGATGTCAGGATTCCAGGGCTCCTAAATATTGCTACCAAGTGGAGCTACAGAGTAAGGGCAAGTAGAACCATAGGTTCAAGGAAGGTCCTAATCCAGGTACTGGAGCAGTATCTTGGGAGAAGGAGAGAAAAACAACCATCTTCTGTGATCTCTTGATACAACATTAAGTGTGACCAACTTTCTGTATCACATTGCTATGTATAAACAACAGCTGTCTATGTCCATATTCTCTTCATTTTCACCTTATAGGGAACTCAGCATTAATTGTAATGTAAGGGAATCCATGTCCAGCTGCAGACATATGAATTCAAACCACAAGAATACAAGGACATCCACAAGCTTTTGTGTTTCTATCGGTTGCCCTCATTTGAATGACACAGTTTAAACAATGAAGACATGGACCAGGCTTATAATGTACCAGTGCTTAAGTGTGCTAAATTTGGGGGGATTTGTAAAGGCTCTACAAATAGGAGACTCATCCCGACTTCAGTAATTAAAAAAAAGCCAAGGAAACTACATAATTATCCAACAACATAAGATTTTGGACATACCTATACAGTCAACATGTGTACTGCAAGGACAGCCAGAGCTGGCCCTCCACATACCCACTGAGCTGGAATAATCTCCAAGATAAAGGAACAGTAAGTGGTGGGAGTTGGGCTCAAGAACAATTTAAAAGTTTAACCCCATTTATTTAAGTAAGGTGAGTAAATGTGCATGGGGCACACAAAAGGAAACCCACACATATGCACAAATACCAAAGGTTATACCACAAGCCCCATCTATATACACATACACTCATGCATCTAGCAAATTAGTTCACTTTTAACAGAGCTAACTTCAGAGGGCAAGGGATCACATGAAATAGCACATGTAAGATGATAATCACAGAAAGTTATAATCAAATTGACCATATTTCTGAATCTAGCAATGTACATACAGTATATGTGTATGCTCATCCAGTGAGTGAATTGTAACAGGTCTTCAACTACATGCATACCTTAAAGCAGTCAGGTTTTGTTCCTGCATCCAAAGGAGATCTGCCTAATTCTTCTTGCACTTTTTGATACATATGGGGGACTTGTACCAAGCATACATGGCTACCCTGGAGCGCTCCCTGTGGACAGCTCCTTATAGGTTCTTTAACACATTATATTGCTTAGCTCTTGTTGCTGCATTTCTGAGGCTCTGGAAGCTGATAAACAGTAGAAAAACCTAAGAGGTTGCATATCCCTAAATATTATAAATTAAAATTAACAAAATAGTTGGAGGAGTCAGGCAGTGCTGGC
This sequence comes from Ellobius talpinus, assembly GCA_001685095.1. Classification (NCBI taxonomy): domain Eukaryota; kingdom Metazoa; phylum Chordata; class Mammalia; order Rodentia; family Cricetidae; genus Ellobius; species Ellobius talpinus. The sequence continues at coordinate 22,531 of LOJH01013015.1, read as the reverse complement.
ACACACCTTTAATCTAAGCACTCAGGAGGCAGAGGCAGGCAGATTTCTGTAAATTCAAGGCCAGAACAGCCAGAGCTATATTGTGAGTCCTTGTCCCAAAAATCCAAACAGGAAAAATTATTAGAGGATAGGTAATATTTTCCTGAATTTGTGACATAGACAACCACATAAAATTTTGAAAAGAATAATATTCTGTAAGTCTATAATTTGGTGGAGAATATATTATAATTTGAAAGTGGCTAGTTATATGACTTTTAAATCATTCATCTCATACCTTCACATCAAACTATGGAGTCCCAAATTGTCTTTTGTAGATTGGTGTCCTAGTGATCTTTGTAATAAAGATGACATGAGATACATATAATATATTATATGTATGTGCATATATGTTTGCATATGTACACATATACACACAAAGCCATGGAAAACAAATGGTGGGCAGAGGTTAGTCCACAGAAGAGGTTTGGAATTCCATACAGTAGAGATAATTCTCCCCTTAATTTATTTGGTCAATATCAGAAGGAAGATGGGACAGATCAGCATTTCTCTAAGAATTAACCCCGTCAAATTAAAATGCCAACAGAAATCTTATAAGTGAATGTTTCATGTGTATATCAAAACAGGGCAACACTCTAAATTTCACCTAGCAAAGAGGATTTAGACACTGGTATGGTTAATGCATGTGGTGGTAGCTCAACTTCACCCCTGACAAGAGGCTGCACTTGGCTGCAAATTCCTTTTAATAAGGCCTCCCAGGGTTCTGACTTTCTTGGCAGAGCACAAGAGGACTGCTGCATCCTCAGGCCTGAAACCACATGAAGGAGCAGAGGCAGGATCAAAGCTTCAGCAATTACAGCCACCTGGGATTCCCTTTTGTGAATGAAAAGATGAAGAGCAAAACATCAAATAGTGTGACCTTGACTTACAGGTAATATGGACACTTTGGGGAAGTTGTGCAGTGTTTCCCACTCTCGCTTGAGGTACTCGATGGAGCCCACAAACACAATGTGTTTGAGCTCATGGTAGTGAAAATTGCTAGCACGGAGCGGCATCACCAGGTTCCGGAGGCCAATCAGGGCTGAGTTGACATCCCCAAAGATACAGACTACAACATGGCCACTCAGGACAGTCATGGCAGCTTCACTTCGAGTCTGTAACAGAGGGAAGTGCAAGACTATCAGAGAGGAGAGCTCACAACATCGCTATAAAAAGAAAAAGCAGCATTTGTGTGAAGGAGAAAGTATTGGTTCTGTGTTTACTGTGTTCTATTGGTGTGATTTAGATATGCTCTGGCTGTCCCCCACGGGCCCATTGTTATCAAAGTCTTTGTCTCCAGGGTGGCATTACTATATGGCAGAAGGTCTGTGAGTTGAAGCCACACCTTACTGGAGGTGTGGGGCAATTCATGTGGAACTGCCTGAGAGTTCTCATGTGTCCTCTTGAGTTCTCCAGAAACGATCAGTATGAAAAGAGCAAACCTGGACAAACCCATCTCATTTCTCTCTGGTAATGTTTGCTTCTACACATTCCTGCAATGATCATCTACCACCCACCAACCTTCTCAGAGACCAGGCAAATGGGGCAGACTTTGAACCTCTTCAAAACTGTGAGCTACCTTTTCTCTTTATAAGTTAGCTGTCTCAGGTATTTTATCATAAAACCACAAAGATATTCAACACAACTATTATTTGTACTGCAGTAAAACAAATGTTTAATTTAATTCAGAAAATAAGTGATTCTTCAATATCAAATATAAAATTGCACAAGGTACCCATTCTAATGGACAAAAGTATACTGGGGGAAAAGGGGAGGAAGATAAAAAGCTAAAACTCAAGTTGCCATGTGAGTCATTTTATAGGAAGTCAAATGCTGGTTTAAACCTCTATCTCCATCATGTTAAAGAGCATATAAATTTTTCTAATAATTTTAGTGTATATAGTAAGTATGCATGCAAAGAAAGCACCATTTTTCCTTCTTGATTCTATTTATTGTTAAAGAATATATAAAATAACACTGGCAAGGCTTACAAGACAGCTATTATTCCTACTTTGTCATCATATACACGTTATATCTTCATCTCTAATTTGAGCAAGGGCATATACTATATACATTTATCTCATAAACTCCTGTACACATATGCCCACACATTACCACCTTATTGAACAATAGATTTAAGAAGTATGTGCCATGTAGACCTTTGAGCAGAAGAGTGTATATCAATCTTTAGGAGAACAAAGAGAAGAAAAGGAATGTTTATGTATGTACATGCCTTAGTGTCCATGGCATGGTTGATAAAATGAGACGCTCTTTTAGAGCTTTTTGTGAAGATGATTAAACGGTCCTGCTCATTGGTTTGTCTCAGCTGAAATGCAGGGTTCTCTTTTGAGATGTTTCAGTGAGATGGCACAGTCCATCCCTGTATCAGAAGATAGAATGTGATATCTGAAGCCAGAGGCTAGCTGCTCTGACATGTAGCCTCAATCTGATAATACTCCACAAGCTTTTAGACATCCACTGAATGAATACTAGCTTTTAAAATTCACAATGACTAAGAATAAAAACAAAATTAGAGATACCATTATGAGTGACAATAACATGAAGTTCACATCCCAATAAAGTTTTATTGGGACATGGTCAATTCATAACGTTTAGGTATTTTCCATGGCTACTTTCAGTGAAAGTAAAATTGACAGTTGTGACAGAGATCATATGGCCTGGGAAACTTAAATCACTGAATATGCTCCTCTATAGAAAAAGTAGGCAGGCAGTAATGATACATGCCTTTAAACCCATCACTTGGGGAGCAGAGGCAGGCAGATCTCAGTGAGTTCAAAGGCCAGTCTGGTCTACAAAGTGACTTCCAGGACAGCCAGGGCTACACAGAAAACCGCTGTTTAAGAGAGAGAGAGAGAGAGAGAGAGAGAGAGAGAGAGAGAGTACATTAACCCATGTTCAGACGTTGGGGTTTCCTGGATCATTCCTAGAAAGGCTCACCTTATATAAACACCCACAAGTAGTCATTACAAGGGTCTAGAGTTCAATCAGTGAAGATAGAGGGCAATGTCTTTCCCCAGCCCCAGTCCTGGGTTTACAGGGGTGATAAAGTAAGGAACATGCCTATGTAGGGGAGGACCCCAAATATCCAGAAAATACAAATGGCTATCTGTCCATTGCTAGTCTATTGCTCACTGTACAGGTGAAAAGAAGAAGAGACTGAGGTCAGGATGGGGGTGGTGCTCTGTTTCTCCTTCTAGCCAACACTTCCACCCCCCTGCCATCTTTTCTCACTGCGTGCTCATAAGGTCTATGAGGCTCACAGTGGATTGGGGGAGGCATATTCATGCCCACTGCACATACCAACCTCTGTTTGATTTAATCCTTAATATTGATCAAGGTATTGATTGCTTAAATGCCAATATTGCAATTCATGACAATGTCAGGGTTATTACAGTAACCCCTGAGGAGAGAAGGAAGCTAGCTTTTATTCTCTGGTTATTAGAATAAAGCTGGAGCTATCATCATTGCCACTTTCCCAAAGTAGAAGGGAAACCTGAGACACAAGCTGTAAGAAATTTCTCATGAAAAGTGACTGAGGGGGCATGGAGCTCCCAACTCTTCCCACTTTGTGGGGAAGACAAGGATTTAGTTAGTCAGGTCGCATGGAAGCCCTCTGGGGTTGTTATCACTGAAGCTCCTGAATATTTTCAATTGGCCTTGTCACCTGAGAAGCTAGTTCTCAACAGGGAAGTGCAAATGGGGTGAAGAATAGAAGCTGAAAATCAAAAATGCAAAAAAGAGCTAGTTGGCAGAATGGTCCAGGCACAGAAGCTAGCCTTGGAATCTTAGGTAGGCCTGGGGCAACTACCAGTTCTCTACTCTGCCCGCTATACCCCCAGAGATAGGTGTAAAGGTCCAGTCCTGCACCTCAAACCTGGAAAGTCTGATTTGTCCACGCTTAAGATCCAACAGAAAAACCAGGCATTTCTCCATGCACCCTCCTCCAACCCCCCTTCTGAGTAGGTTTACTTATACTTGATGGGACATCCCTGACTACTTTAATCCATGAATCTAAAGAATCTGAGTTCATCCCACTTAGCTCAGAAAGTTTGTTTCATGGTTCATTTTATATTTCCTTTCCAAACAGAGGACTGTCTCTTCTATATCCGAATTGCCCAAAGCCATTAGATTCCAGCACCCAGGGGATAAACGGCTTGTATAAGCATCTTCACACAAGTGTGGTATCCCATTCTTCTCAACTACCCATTGGATGAAAATTCCATCTACTCATTACTACAGAGAGGGTTTCATGGATCCTACTGATCAGTATCACCTCTGGACTCTGTCCTTCCCAGGATCCTGCTTTATTTGCTTCACCAAGCCCTCGCTCATATCTAACTTGTTCTCATGGACTCACCTACCTCCCCACTGGCCTTCCCTCTGCTTCACTAGAATGAAAGTTTTGCACATCATCAGAAAAAGAACGGTACCAAAATACATGGTGTGTTTGCATCAATGCTTCCTCAAGTGGTGCTGTTTTTTCAGATGAATTTGTCCTCCCTAAATTCCTTCCTTTTATAAGGGGATATTGATCACATGTCAGTTAGCACACTTTATGTAGATCATCCTGGATCCAGATGAAGCACATAGCATATGATTAAGCCATAGGTGACAAACATCAGTGAATCTAAGTGGTTAGAACTCTCTCCCCTTCTGGCAAATCAGCAGCGGCTATTTGCTGAGCATTTGACTTCATGTACTATAGTCTGCAGTTTTCACAAGTCTGAGAACCTCCAGCACAATGCTATATTGGCTAACAATGCTCATTTACAATTCATTTGAAAACACACACACTGGCTAAAACACAGTGGGGGAAATCTAGTGGATTAGCACACAAAACAATTTTAAGTGCCTGGAATAGTCCTTGCTAAGGAAGGTTAGTCCTAAAATTGAAAATGATAGGATTTTCCTAGCTGAATATGGAGCAGGCCCATAGCCATTTGGGGATTTAGAGGCACAAGGGAAAAAGAGCCCTGTCTGACTGGCCTTCCTGACTAGCAACCCATTTTCCATGGATTAGCAAAACAATAAACTCTAGGGAAGCCAATGTAGATATTAAAACCTAAAGTCATTAACAGGACAAACAGAAAGAGTACAATGGATTGTGCTCTGTGCTAATATTCCTGGGACAGTTCTCTGTGCTAATATTCCTGGGACAGAACAAGAGAAGCCTGCTATTTCTAGAGATGTTCACAAGCCATCCCTGAAGCAGTACTCTGAGATCTGGATGGTGGACCATGGTCCTGCAACGGCATCCTCAGCAAATGCACTTGCCTATCTGTGTCATGTGCTAAGGACTGAAAACATGTTAGTTAAGAAACATTACTGAGGGTCTGGGGAGATGGTTTGGTTGATAAAGTTAATTGCCACATACGCTTGAGAATCTGAGTTTGATTACTGGTACCCACATTAAAAATAAAAAGCTGGAGACAGCTGAACCAAGCTCATGGAAACTTATGAACTCTAGACCAACTCTGTGGATCCTCTGTGGGACTAAACTGGGCCCTCCATATGTGGGAGACAATGGTGAAGCTCAGATTATCTGAGGGGTCCCTGGCAGTAAGACCAGGATCTATCCCAGGTGCTTGAGCTAGCTTGTTAGAGCCCATTCCCTATAGTGGCATGCCAGGTCCAGCCTCAACACAGCAGGAAGGGGCTTGGCTCAGCCTCAACTTAATGTCCCAGACTTTGTTTACTCCTGATTGGAGTCCTTACCCATTGGGAGCAGTAGATGGGAGGGGGAACCAAAAAACTGAGTTAGAATGTAAAATAAAGGTTTAAAAAAGTAAAATAATTAAAAAATAAAAAGAAAGGCTGGTTGTAGTGGAGCATGCTCAAAATTCTAGTGCAAGGGAGGTGGAGGCAGGATCCCCAGAGAATCACTGGCCCTCCAGTCAAGCTGAATCACTGAGCTCCAGGTCCAGGGAGAGACCCTGACTCAAAAGAGAAAGTAGAGAATTGTTGAGAAATAAACCTGATATTGGTCTCTGGCTCCTGTGTGTGCACACGTGCAAACACACACACCAAGTGCACACATGAATATACATATACCAAAAAAACTCCAAAAATTTCTTATAACAGAAAACAATGCAGTTAATATTACTAGAATAATCACGACACTAGCAACAGCAAAGAAAGACGGTGCCTCTGTGGACTTTCACAATCATGAAGTTAGATCAGTTCCCATCCGTCTCCTCACATGTAATGTGATTAAAATGCACTGTCCGACAACTGGCCTAAGGCCATGGAACTACCAGATGGCAGAGCCAGATGAAGACCAGGAATGGCATGCATCCCACCTCCCATGAGACCTTGTGAAAGGTCATAACCACTACTATTGTCCTGATGAAAATGTGGAGATTGAAAATTCTGCTCTTGAGAGAAAAATTAATAAAATTCTCCTCTAAGATTAAGTTCTGATCAGAGATCTAGTCACTTCGATCTTTGCTCAGAATTTTAGTTATCAAAAATAGCTAGGGCAGGTTACAGTGGATTCTACTACTCAGTCAGGAAATCTTTACTCTGAGCAAAAGTCATCAAGCCAAGCAAAGGGGAAGGACACCAATTCCACATTCCCTTACTCACCAGGATGACTTTCTCGATCTCCTTGGGTGCACACCAGTGAAACATCCCCGTGGAGTCGTACTTTTTCACATTGGAGTCCATGTTGTCAATCTGATCATTGCCAGGGATTAATAAGGGGTCATGCCTAGGGAGAAAAGGCAGGAAAACCTAAGTGGAAAATGTGATAAATAATAAATGCAAAGGTTCCCTGAGTTACATCTCAGAGGAGATGAGAGATGCCGAGAAAGTGACTGTCACCAATGGCCATCTTCCTTCTCTCGTGCAGAGCATGTCCCTAAAAGACAGCTGCCCATACCACACACCCCTCTGGATGGCACTTCACTTTGTCAGGTAGTAATTCTGCCTTTCTCCTGCCTGTTTTGTAAATGTGCTTCATGCCACTTTGTGGGGTTAGCTTCACTTTTTATGATTATCTCATTCCTTGTTGTCTCATTTTACTAGCTATCCAGTTTCCCAGCACACACGCACACGCACACATGCACACTCATACACTCACACCCCAAAGAGTTGCTATTAGCATTGGCAATGAAGAGGAAGGAATAGGAATAGAGCATCATGCTGGCTGACTGGCATCAGGATGGAAAGCCAATTACTTGCTCTTTCTGACTACAACTTCTGACACGATGCTCTTCGCAGTAAAAGCTTTAACAGGCTGCACTTTAAATATTTTAGCAATTTGCCCAATCAGATTTTGCTCTCCCCAGCTAAAGGCCTTTAAAGATTCAACAGCGTGTCACTTCAGAGCAGATTGACTACCAAATGCCCACATCTGGAATACATGATTTCAATACTAAACAACACCCTCTCTCCTCGCCTTGACAACTCTATTTGTGCTTAACTGTCCAATGACAGGGCTCTGCATCCCCACCTTCAATTCCCAACGTAGCATTCCTTGGATGAGAGCCTCAAGCTCTGATGAATCTTAATAAACTTGTTTCATACTCTCAAGACTACATCCACTCCTTCTGGAAGAACGGCTGTATAGAGGCTGCCCCTCCAGTGAGTTGGCACGGTCTGACTGACAACCTTAGGAATTGCAATGAAATCCGACAGCTCTACCATGCCCACAGTATAATAAACAAGCCCTCCAGCTCAGGTTATAGTCATCATCTGTGGCTCTATCTTTGATATGGTCAGCCACTGAGCATGTGGGAAGCTCTTGTAGGCATCTGCAACAACGAACCACATAAAATTAAGATATTATCTTAGACAGATCTATCCTGCAACAAAATTATCCTTAAGCAAACTTCAACCAAAGACAGAAACAGATTCAAATTTCAAAATGGTATAGTGATGTGATGTTACCTTTAAAATGATCTATTTCAAACATTAAAGAATAGTATTTATTTATGCTTTAACATTTCTCCCCAAGACATGCCTCGCATTTCTAATCTCTGTGCTCTGACTATAGAGGGTAGAGAAGCAATCTCTCTAATCTAGTCTAATGTCAGAATTAAGCTTTCGGATCTCTAGCATGACCTGTCTAGTATGCCTTCCACACACAAAGATAGACACAGTGTGTGTTTTCATTCTCGGCGATTTGCTTTGAGGCCACAGCAAATGACAAACACCATGTGATGAGATCCTGTGGAGTCATCTTCAAGGAGCATGCTAGATGAATGACTGCAGGAACTGTCACATCTGCTCTTCAAAGGAACAGAACGACCCAGTTCAGAGTAGCATCTCAGTGGCCCAATTGCTGAGAGGTTTTCAGGGGCCACAGACTACCCGGACACCTCTCACATACAAAGCTGTGTCCAAAAGTGCTAAAATAAGGGTCAGTAAGATTGATCATTGGGTAAAGGTGCTGGCTGTGCAAGTCTTGACACTTGAGTGTGATCCCTGGAAGCTGTGTAAGGTGTATAGAGAGAAACGACTCTGTGCAGTTGTCCTCTGATTGCCACACACACTGGCATTTGTGTTCCCACACCCACATACCATGAATACACCCATGCCCACCCTCACACACATACAAAGTAAACAAAATTAAAAAAACATAAATGCTAAAAAGGGACAACTATTTATTCAAAAACTGATTTGAACGGGTCACAGAACATGATAAAAGCATCATTTGATGGTATGGAGACAAAGAGGTGGTGGTTAGTGGATAAAGAGCTTGCTGTACAAGCATAAGGACCTAGCTTCAGAGTTCTGGCACCTATAGAGCTGAGGTTCATGACTGCTTCCCCAGAAATGAAGGGAGAAGACAGGCAGGTCCAGGGAGCTAACTGGCCAGCCAGTACACCTTAGTTGGTGAGATTTCTGGAGAGACCTGTATCAAAGACTAAAGTGGACAGCAATAAAGGAAGACATATGACTTCAAGCTCTGCCCTCTACATGCATGCACAGGGGTAACCACCCCCAACATTTGCATATACATTCACACAAAACACACACACACACACACTTTAGTACATGAGGGGCTTTCTTATTCATCTTTGAGAAATCTTGAATAGTTCCATAGATACCCAACATCTGTCATAGGTAGGTGGACAAAAGCTACCATAAAGAAGAGGGTTGAGAAAGTAAAGTCTTTTTTTCAGCCCTTTAAGAACATGTTTTGTGTTGAAAGAGAATCTTAAACTAGCACTGAAGATGGAGTCAAGTTCATATTCTTTTGTCCTTATTGTTGGTGGGAAAGAGGGTATTGTTTTATATTTTAAATGCCTGGGACCCACTTCGAGTGCATTTAGGTCTTAAAAGATAGCCAGGACCATATTCACGTATTCCCAGGTAAGCTGAAGATATAACAGGAAGGCAAAAATTCACTGAAAAAAATATGCCCTGGGAGAGAGGTTGATGTGTTTTGGCTTGGAACAATAGGTTCATTCTTGAAGGTATGTCTGGGTAAGAATGGCCGGTAACCATGGTAGAAAAGAAGAAAAATGGATGGACAACTAACTGCCCATCACTGAAAGGAAAAAAATGACAATGAACAATAATTATAAACTAACTAAGGATGGACTTTAGGGAAAGTAGCTAGGGTTTCAAGCCATGATTTGTGCTCTAACATGCAGAATCATACAGCAAGTCTCCAGGGAGCGTCACACAGACTCTGTCCTTCACATAGATCTCTGAGTCTGGCCTAGATCTCACCAAGGATGTCCCCCAAAGGGTCTAATCTGAGAAACATGAACACGAACACACACACACACACACACACACACACACACGAAAGAAAAAAAAAGAAAGAAAGAAAAGAAAAGAAAAGATATCTCCCTGAATGCAGATATTTACTTTGGAGAACAGACAGGGCACCTGGAGTTCCAACTTTGGTCTCTTTAATCAGCAAAGTTATCAATAAACATGAGATCTCTATTCTAAGCCAGCAAAGGAGGATGTAACAATGTCAAAGGAAGGTTCATATGTAACAGGAAAAAAATATATAGGTCAAGGGTCATGGCACACTAGAGTATGCTCTATAGTAAATTAGCATGAAAGACCATGCAGCTGTGAAGGCTTTAAGAAATGACCTGTTTGTTCCACACTGGTTAGTATCAGGGAAGTTAGGAGGGGGAACAACAAAGCAGCAGTTGACCCCTAAGACAAGGGTCATAGGAATAGCTGACAAGCTGTGAAAAGTGAGTTAGCGTTGTTCCACCAGCAACCATCAGGAGCCACTCAAAGAAATGAGGTCTAAGCATCCACAAAATGGTAACCAAAAGTGGCGGTTGGAGACGTCTGGTTTTCTGCTGCTTAACGACATAGGCCACAGAAGCCTGAGAGACGTTGTAGGAAATGTTCTTAGATGAGCTCAACAGAGGGATGAGCCAACTGACCCAAAGAATAGACTGACTCATGACATCAGGTAGACCCAGCAGCGTGCTTCGAAAAAGGAAAAATGTTACATAAAATAGAATATTGAAAATGAGTTCTTTTGCAAGGTACAAGAGTTAGGGCTCCTATGGGTGACTTACAAATGCTGGTGAGCCTAGAAGCCCTTCAGGTTTGAAGCAGTAGGTTCTCTTCAGGGAGAGAATGGGCCACTGCTGACCTGAGAAAGGCTAGAAGGCAGTGGATAGGTAAGGAAAGGTTTTTGGAGAGGGGGGTCAGAAGCACTGAAGACTGATTGATTTACAGTCCCATTGAAGGCTATGGTCCCTGGACTGTGCTGTGAGGGGGTGGTGATACCGGAGTGTGATTCATTCCAGTGGCATGAGAATATAGGGTTATTCCGGGCCAGACAGGATGGGGTTCTTTACCATGTGGGTCCCTCTAGTAATTTCAAGTGTGTGTCTTTCAACGGTGGGTGTCTCCAGGGTCTGGGATTCTACAAATTGTTCTTCTTGAAGAGAGCCTGTGTTTGTGCCATTAAGCACACCAACCAACATTGTTGTGTTCCAGGTAGATCAGGAAGAACCAGGCAGGTGGCTACGCATGTGAAAGGAGGTTCATGGGAAGCGTCTCTGAGCAAGGTATCCCAACATCTTCAGCTTGCAGGATAATGGTGACAGGTACTTGTAAAGACCTTCAATAAATTCAATAAGCTCTGATACCTAGTGAACCTGACGGCCAACACTAAATACCAGCCCCATTCATGTAATGAAATTTCTAACCTACACAGCAGCCACAACTCTTCTAGAAAGCTCTACAATTAATACAAGGCACATTTGTCACTTAGGACATGCCAGAGCCTTTGTCTTATTTTAAAGGGACAGAAAGTGGATGTGATGGGTTACAATGGCAGCTGCTAGATCATTGCTGTGTGCAGGTGTGCCATTTGTATGTTAAGATCTTCACCCTCAATACCCCAGAATACGACCAGATTTGAGTTATGCTATTTATAAAAGAAAGATCACTGGGGTGGGTCATCACTTGCTTT
>LOJH01013014.1:25192-42770 GCA_001685095.1 Ellobius talpinus | reverse complement strand
TGAAACCATGCATTGCCATGGTAAATGGCCCAGTTCCTTACCGTATACTCAACGAATGTGCTGTGACCAATGAGATGCTACTCTTGTAACTCTTTTTCTTATTGCCTCAAGTCTCCTTAAAAAAAGTGTTTAAGATAGATGAACCGAGAAACAAGGGAGAATTGGAACAGAGAATTGAAACAATGAAGAACCAGAAAAAATGAGAACTTAGAAGAAAATTAGAGAACAGAAAAATAGGCAGAAGGATAAAGAACATGACTCAAACAGCATTGTGTGAATTTATTCCATAATCCCTCAGAGAGAAAACTTCCAAGCTCAGTTTTGCTTCACTGTGGACTTCTTCCTTGAACCCTGGATATGGCCTTAAAGAGCTGGACTCTCAGGCTACTGTTACAAGGTGACTCTAGTTTGTATCATTTTGACAAAAATTAATCAGTCCTGGGCTATTTCCCCTTGTACTCTAAGTTCAGGGAACTATCTGAGAAATCCCCACCTGGCTAACCTAAGAGAAAGGAAAACTTCTACCAGGTGGCTATTGTTCATTGGTGTGTGAATAGCTGCAGAGGACAAAGTTGTCTACGTAGTTTCTGGACAGTAAAATCAAAAAAGTTCTTGGTATCATTCAAAAACTTGAAGATTGTTACAACGTTGTTATCTGATTGATAAGTCAGCATGGGACCCCCTCTAACTGTCCAGCTTTGCTAGAGAATCTAGAGAATCTAGCTCAGTATCTTTGTGTGTGTGTGTGTGTGTGTGTGTGTACATAGAATCAAAGTGTTCCAAGTCACATAGTTCTCAACATTTACATGGGTTCTGGGGGATTGAATCAAATCCTCTGGATGGCAAGAGATTTTATCATCTAAGCCCTTAACTAAATATTTTAACAAATAATATTGGAGTCAAAGTAATTTTAGCCTATGAAAACCATATATTGGGAGTGAAAACTGGAAAAACTGCATGCTCATATTGGGAGTGAAAACTGGAAAAACTATATGCTCATGTTTGCAAAAAGTCTACTCAGAACAGAACTTTTTACTTTTGTTATCTCAAGCTTCCCTTTCCCTAGTGAAATTTGACCAAACTCAGCCAATTCAGTAATCTCTAACTTTCCTTGGTAAACTACTCTTTCACTCTACCTTTTGCAGGGAGGACATCTAACTCTGTGAAGATGTCTATAGAATTCACTCTCAGTGTTTGTGTTTACTTGCCAAGAGCTGTCCTCCTCAAGCCTTGAGTGTGTCAAGAAAGCAAATGTTAAACAAATGCTATGGGGGCTGGGATGTGTTCATATCAGAAGGATCTTCACATCAAAGAAGGTTCCACCATACTAGAGACAGAAAACAGACTTCAAGACATCATGTTGCTGTTCTGCCCTCTGCCAAGAACATATCTATGCATCTTATCTTAAAACTACATTTCCATGACAATTAACTAAAAACATTACTCTTTCAAGAATAATTAAAGCTTTCAGTAGGATTGTAGGTATGATTATCTTTAGAGCCCTGTGCCCGGCCGTGTTCACACTAAGGGATAATCTTTTGTTGCTTGTCTGTCTTTTCTGATGTGAGTTTTCTGTAGATTGCACTGTCATAGCCACATGTATCCCCTTACCAAAGACGCGTGTGTGTCATCTACCTCTTAAGGAATATCAACGTGCTCTTCCAACCTTCTGTTAGAGCAGTAGCTTTCAGCCTTCCTAAATCTGCGACCCTTTAGCACAGTTCCTCATGTTGTGGTGACCCCAAACCATAAAATTATTTTAATTGCTACTTCATAAAAGTAATTTTGCTCCCATTGTGAATTTTAATATAAATATCTGATAGCGAGGATATCTGCTTTGGGACCCCTGTGAAAGGGTCAATTCGACCCCCACAAGAGGTCATGATACAGGGTGAGAATCCCTGCTGCAGGGTTATGTGTAATTGTTTATGGTAAGACAATCCCCTTCCTTTTAGTGTCAAAACAAAAGAAACAGAATATAGAATGAATTCATCTACTTCCTTGATCATTGACCCTATTTCAAAGACTGAAGCCAAGGGATTCCACTTATCAAGAGAGTGACCCATTTACTTAAAGTGTAGACCCTAAAGAGTTAGGGATCCCTGGTACCCACGCTTCTGGGACAGTTATTGCAGAACTCATTCACTGTATGAATGTAACTCATGACTTCATCACTGAGGCATAAGGTCCATTCTTTTCAGACTGCTATTGTGACAGTCTTTGAACTAGCATAAGAGTACAGTAACATCTGGAAGCTTTGACGTCAGACCTTGTGAAACATCTCTTGAGAAGGTCTATAAATAGCCCTCACAGGTGTTGAACCTCCCACATCTGTTGCATGGGCAGGACTAACTGTCAGTCCTTCTGTCATTTAGTCTACCACAAGACTATGTGAAAGCAAATTTGAGCTCTGTACAGAGGAGGAAAGACTGATCATTACAACAGCCAAGTGTATAATTCATCTTTATTTCAAAAAGCATATTAGTTGCTCTAAAATTTTTGTCAATATTAAAAATACAGAGAAAACCAATGGTAGTAGCTGAAATTACAGTTATCCCATTATTTGAAGAATACAGATTCTTCAAAGTGTAACACAGTATGAAATTAATAATTGAATTAAAAATTTAGTAAAAGTATGCATTTTTCTGCTCTATAATAAAAAACATAAAATGAATAAATTCTCATATTCCCCTAAGTCAAGAAGGTATACTGAGATTGCTAAGATAGTATAGATATTTTAAACATATTATAGTTCAAAAGACCATAAAAATCATAAACAGTACTAGTGAGTATTCTTCAATGAAACTCTGTTGAGATTTCACTGCTTCCCTGGGTGAACTATACTTGCCTTCACCCACATCAATCTAATCTATATCTTAAAAACAAAATGAAATATAAAGTTTTGATTTTCAAAGAATATAAAACTATTTACTGTGTTATCGATACTGTATGAAATTCTGCAGCAACGTTGGTAACTGGAGCTGGGAGATAAGGTGCAACCTTTGTCTTCCTATGTAGTTGCGGATACAGAGTCGACAGAGTTGGCAAAGAGAACTTGGGGTAGCTACAAGAAGACATCGACATATTTATTAAAAAATGAATTTTTATATGTGATAAGCTATATTAAATTAGCATAAAACAGTAAATTAATTTGGCTAATGACAAATGTTTTTCATTATTTATATTGCCTTTATTTGTGAGATCTTGAGATACGTCTCATGATTGAATGTACCATATATGTTCTTTAAATCATGACAGTCTTTAAATTGCTGGAGAGGTGGCTCAGTAGTTAAGAGCACTTGCTACTCCTACAGAGGACTTGAGTTCACTTCCCAGCACCCACAGGGTCCAATGGCTGGCAAAAATCCTTAACTCCAACTCCGGGGGATCTGGTACCTTCTTCTGGCTTTTGCAGGCACCAGGCATGCAGTGCACTTACATGCAAGCTGGCAAAACACACATACAAAATACAAATACATAATAACATACATAATTATCTTGTAGATTATTAAAATTCTTGCTTCACAGAATTTTCAGAACAAATTCTTATCTTTAAAGGAGATCTAACTCAAGAACCAAGATATAGAACACAAAGGTAAAATTTTAAATTACAATTACATTCTGAACTAGCCTTTATAAAAGTTGCTTTAAAAAATCTTAAAGGTAAAAAAAAGAAACCCTTTCCTTATTATGTATCTACAACACACTAGGGAACATGTACCACGCCTTATAAAATGGGGCCTGAATGGGTTGGGGATAGAGCTCAGTTGCAGAGCTCAGTTTGCTCCACAGCACTACATGAACTAGGCTTGGTGGCACATGTCTATAATCCTGGCACTTGAGAGGCACAGTCAGAGAATTAATTTTCAGGGTCATCCTTAGCTATCTAGTGAGTTCAAGACCAGCACAAGATATAGGAAACTGTGCCAAAAACTACAACAAAATCCCAAAAAGTTATGGGGGATGGGCAAGGGGGATCTGGGAGATTTAGCTGCTTGGAAAAGTGACTTATTGGTAGAGAACTGGCCTAGTATGCACTACTGTGCTTTGTGCTAGATCTAAGGCTCAATTACCCAGTTCTCAGGTTTGTTCTTATTGTTTGAACATGAACAGAGATCTGCCTGTCTCTGCCTCCCGAGTGCTGGGAGTAAAGGCGTATGCCACCATGCCATGTGCTCAAATGTTTTTACAAATAGTGCATGTAAATAGAGACTGCATCAGAAAATGGCATATTATTCATTGTCGCAACAAGTTCAACATATTTTACTGAAGGAAGATAAAAGTTTAGATTCAATCAAAATCTTAAAATCGTCATATTTTCCTTACACAGAGCCCGAGTTGAATTCTTTGGTTCTCACAACAAACACTTGAAATTTTATGTCATTGCTACTTCATATGGTAACAAGGCACTTTCACTTTCACCTGTTTGGGGGAAGTAGGTGTTTGCATTCATAAACCCTCCCGTGCATTCTCCCTACCTTCATGTTGAAGAAGTAGTCTCTCTACAGCACTGTTAGACGTAGCCATATCAACTGGCCGCAGAAGTTCTGTGTTTTTGGCATTGATGTCTGCTCCAAATTCTAGCAGTAAATTCACAATTTCCGTGCGGGGCTGCTGAGCAGCAGCATGGAGTGGAGTGTCCCAACACTTGCCTTTGTGGACATCAGCGCCTGTATGGCCGTAGACAGGAATGATTTCTCAAAAGCACTTATTACATGAGTAGTTACCTTTGTAGATAAAAGAGAGGAAGACAACTTGGGGAAGGGTACATAAAGGATATTTATGGGTGGTGAGCTGTTATATCAAATCTTAAACTTACTACCTCTGGATATGGAGGTATACACATTAGTTATATTATTTTCAAATGCTTTTCTGGGTATTGTTTTTTTACTGACATCTGAAAAGATGTCAGGAGAAAGAGCCTTTTAATTTTGAAAAGGTTCTTATTTAATGATTATTACTGTGTCTGTGCCACATGCACATCCATGCGCACACTTGAGGTTTGGGTGTAGGTCTGTATGCCATAGTGTGCATGTTTTGGTCACAGGACAGCTTCAAGGAGTCAGTTCTCTCCTTCCATCTTCACATGGTCTGCAGGGATTGAATTCAGATCATCACACTTACAAGGCAAGTGTCCTTGAGCACTGAGCCATCTCACCAGCCTAAAATCATTGTTAAGTTCGCAATACATACTTTTATCATAGACAATAGCTCTTAAAGTTATTTGGAATAATATTGTTTTCATTATTTTCATTTAAGGCAAGAAAACTTGTTGGTTTCTTTGAAAACTCATGAATATCAATATGTGAATGATTTAGGTAAAATGTATATAAATTAACCTGCCAATTTTCACTTGCATAATTTCAGCCAGTAAACACATAAAAACAAAAAGCCTCTAGTTGAAAAACACTTCAATGATACATGCATAAAACCTCAAACTTTTGAAAATGTTCTCATTGAAAAACATAAACCTATTATCTACTGCTTGTTACTCATTTTAGCCCAAGTCTGGCACACAAGGGTCATTCAGTGACTGTAGGTGATGTAAGTAGGTGATATCTAACACTGTAAAAGTTTAGTAATACCATTGTCTAGTATACAAATGGTTAGAAACCAAGAAATATCTACTAACAAAAGTCATACATGCTTTCTCAGTCAGCTTTCTGATAGTTTGTAAAATTACCCATACCCACAAGAATCAGTTCACATAAGTTTCTTCATAGCTCTCTTGTGCTTTCATCTTTCAATAGAAATAACTGCTTTCAGTATTTTTTAATAAATTTGAAATATCTAGTCGAGAAATGTCTGTTGGCCAAATTTCATAAAGAAATCACAAACTTCATTGGGATTATCAACTTTATGAGAGGAAAGGAGCCTGAAAATAGCAACCCGTCAATGATTGCTAACAATAATTTCCAATGTTCTTTAACATATATTAAAGTGTTTGGTGAAAAAAAATTCTCAAAAAATGCAGATGGACAATAAAGCATATTGTATTGGTTATACCAAATGTATGATCAATTGATATCTAGGAAATAATTTATCAGTATTAACAGAATTCATGTTTACAATTCTATGTGCAATGTGAATAAATAGGGCATGTGACATCCTGCTCATAAGACATGTAAAGGTCAGGTAAGACACTGAGTAATATGGTAAGGGATTGCTAAAATTATATGTCTGAATATACCAGAAGTAAATAGTATATTTTAGTCACAAGCAAAATTAACAGCACAAAACTCTAGTGTCTCATTCATGCATATCCTAAGTAGCTACCACATGACAGAGAGGTACTCTGCTAGGGTTGGGGGAGCAGGGCACAAACCATCTCCAAGGAGTTTCCAGCTCTAATGTGAGAGAGACCACCAAATGGATTAGAATTGTTTCTCATGGAGCAAAAACTGAGATTTGAGGAACTTAGTGGGGAAGGCAGTAAGATTTTTCAAGCAACAGGAGAGAAAGTCCAAAGTCTGGGACAGTCTATGGGTTTTTCTATGGTAGGAAATAAGGTTATCAAGTACTCAAGCCCCTAAGTTTTTGTGGGATTTTTTACATACTTAGCAACATCATATTCAGTCTGGAAAATCTTATTTTTATGACTGATTAAAAGGAAAGTCTCAATTATGTAACAAATGGTATATTGACTCAGATTCAGTACATAGAGAGTGTATACTCATCTATGAGCCTTGAAGTATTCTCATCAAATGTGTTTCTTTAATTATTATATATACGTAAGTGGTAATGTTTATAATAAGAACATTTTCACAATGAGATAAGACTTTTAAAAGAAGCTTAGTTAGATGAACCAATAATTATCTGCAAGCATGGAGAAAATGGAAAAGTACCAGCATAAAGAAGCTTCCAGACAGAGTGGAATTGCTGTGACATACAAGCCACATAAAGAGGAGTTCCCAGGTGAGGAATGTCTTGGTCAACATCGATGCCCCAGGCTATCAGAATGTCGAGACATTCATGGTGCCCTGCCAACACAAGAAAAGACAGATTTACTTTTTGTTAATGTTCTCTCTTGAACTTGTACCTCGGCTCATGTTTTCCACAGAAGTATAATTCATTAAAAGATACATAGGAGTAGGCACATCTTGGGATAGTTTCCTTTTTGACTTAACCCAGTAACTAACCTTTACTCGCAGCCTCGTGTGTTGGGGATGGAAAACAGGACTCCAGTTGGGCTTTGGCACCATATTCCAAAAGAAGTTCTGCACAGCTTGCACTGCCTTGTGAGCATGCGTTGAACAAGGGAGTCACACCGTCTATCGTGATTGCATTTGCCTAAACAGAACCCGAAATCTGAGAATGAGATGATTCATAAATCATGCAGGACTAAGGAACTTGCTGATGCATTGCTCAAGGCTACATGACTTGCTAATTGGGAAGTGTGCACTGTAAATGTGACAATGTGTATTTACTTCATACACATCAATGAGACAAGCTTTACGCCTTCAGGAGATAAGTAGAAACATGATGGGGAGAACAGTCACAGGAATGGACACCCTGTTATTATTCATTGAAAAGTCAATATTCAAATAGAGGACTCACACAAAATCAACAAGTCAAAAAAAGGAAGAAGCAAGTAATAGCAGAGGAAATGGCAAGGCCACTTTACTAGTGGATATTTCAATGTGGTATTAATTCTATTCTGAAATTTGTATGTATGTATGTATGTATTTATGTACGTATGTATGTATTTTGAGAGGATCTCTGATTTTCTCCAACTTACTATATAACTCCTCATTACCCTGCCTCCAAAGATACAGGAATATAAGTATGCACCATAACTATTATTTCTGAGAATTTTTTTGAAACTTGTTCAGAAAACAAGCAAAGATACAAGATATGGATGGTCATCTGTTGTTATTTTGATTCACAAAAACAGAAAATCTAAACATTATCAATGCACTACTCTACACAATGACTGGGATTTCTCCGCAGGTTTCTTGAGAAGGCTGAGGCAGTCCTAGGGCATTGTTTGTATTGATGTGTCTTCAACACTTACTGCTAAGAAAGAAGGAAAGGAGAATAAAATGAGAACTTTCGTTCTCTTGGTCAGTAGATGTGTTCTTAACTTCATGTTAGTACTTACATTAGCTCCAGCTTCCAGAAGAGTCCTTGCACATGCCACATGATCTCCCAGGCAGGCCTCATGGAGTGGGGTGACATGGTCTATGGTTACTGCATTTACATTATAACCCTAGAGTGAGACAAGAAGGTATACAGTGTTATCCCACCATCCTTGTAAATGTCACGGAGATTGTTTAAAGATGAAAGGATCTAACCAGTGTAGCAGCTGAGTCAGCTGTTGAAACTCTTTAGCCCCCTCTTCCAGTTATGCACAGTATACATGTTAAGTCACTATAACGTCATCTCACCATGTTCTGGAGCTCTTTAATTTCAGTTAGTCATTATTCTGTCTTCAAGTCGACATTTTAAAGCTTTTCTATATGTGGTATTTGTCTTTCTCTGTCAACTGCCTACTTAATACCCTGCATCTCATTCTTAATTATGGTTCTGTCCTGGAGCTTTTAAGAGGAAAAGTCTAACTGACTGAAGTAGACCACTTTGATTCAGGATGAGTTTATGGTTATATTCCTGCTGTTTCTTGTCAGTCTGCTCTGCTTCTTTCTTGTGGAAATATAACAAACTGTGTGGCCAGCTGTCGCCTCGCTCCTGCCAGAGCCCCAGTCAACCAGCCTCCCCTACGTGACAGCGTGAGTCCAAACAAACCTTTCCCCCCAGTGACTTCTTGTAGGACAGTTGGTCTCAGTAATGAGAAGAGTAACTACTATAAATCAATTATTCTGTTTTGCCCAGCAACAGTGAATACATGTGCTGGAATGTCATACTATACTCAATAAATATGCACAATTATTAAGTGGTAGTAAAATTTAAAATGTGTGACATGGAAAAGTTAGCTACATTGGTTTGGTCATTATACATTATATATACATTTTACTATACTGTGCCTGTAAACACGTAATCATTATAATGTGTCCCATTCATGACACAATTGAGGTTTAAAAACACTGCCATTATTATAGCAGCATCACCTAATAATTCTAAGTATTTTGTTAATAGATTCTGGCACATTTTCTTTAAAGTTCATTTTCTTAAGATCTTTGGTGGGATATTGGTTCTCTATTTTTTATTTTATAGAATTAAAGACTTTATAAAATCATAAAATCAATGGTCAATCCAGACTGGAAAAATTAGTGTTTATAAATTGATTTATGAATGTGTCATGAAATAGCTATTCATTTAATAGATATGATTGAGTTATACAGTAAGGTTGAGAACTCTGTCCTGAAAATTAGATTTGCATTTAAAGCATGACACACAATAATCATGATAATTGGAAAAAATATTTTGAGTTCTAAATTTAGAGTGGTCATAAGAGTTAAATGGGATAATACTTTTATGACAATTATTACTGTTCCCAGTGAGTGGAAAATAAGAGATTTCATTTAATTCTCTAGCTTAATAAGCATTGTGCTCTAATTAAGCTTATAATATCAGACTAAATCATATAAAATTATTAGGATGTAAGATTCTTTGCCTTCTGGAGATCATTAATAATTCATGGTTTATTATTGGTAATTTTACTAAGAACTTTATATGAAGTTTCAGGCAAGATCTTAGCATAGAGTGTCATAAACTGTCACAGGGGAACACATGGAGGCACAGGCATAGACAATCATCTTTGTTGCTAGAAAGTCGAATTTCTATTTGTCCTTATCATTTTCAAGATTTCAAGTTCCTAGTAACTAGTCTGGTTTGAGGAGATGTGGCCGCATCCTAGTGTGACCCGATGATGGAGGCCTGTGAGAGGCCTGCGGGAGCCTCTCCCTCCTCAGGGTTGGCATCATCTGTGGGGAGGAGACACATTGGGAAACGCTGGGACTGCCGTCCTCTGAAAGCATTATGTGACCCTCTCCAGGGGATTAGCCTTTGAAACCACTGACCTTTTTACACAGGTCCTCCCTCCACCATGAAGTGATGAGTAAAACAGTCACATGGCTGTCACAGGACTGGACACTCCAAGGGAACACCTTGGATACATCTTCATGTTACAGGTGAGAAACTGAAACTTGGGTAGGCTGTGGCTGCGTCAAGTGTCCGGTGTTGTTCCAACTATGTTGTTAGAAACCTTCCTTTCTCATAACCATCTGAGAAATTCCTTTCTCCGTGACACTGGGAATCACTAATGCCCCGAGTATACATTACAGTTAGACTGGAAGCTGATCATATGTAATGCACTGATTCAAGCTTAGCCACTTTCTGTTTGCAGGAGGAATCTATGCTTTCCTTTCTTCTCTCTGCTCCCTCTGATGAAGTAAGCAGGTGTAGAAATGAGCATTCTACTGACTTCACAGGCAGTTCACAATGATATTTCACAAATTACCACAATGTAAAATACGCTGTTTAAACATCTGGTCTGGCTACCCCTTTCGAGACACATGACTGAACTAAATCTATAGTTAGCTGTACATACTACATAAAAATACACATATAGAATGCTTAATAAATAGCACATAAATGCAATAATTTCTAAAATCCATATTAGTATTCAACTATACTACAAGAGAAATTTGACATAGGAAGACATAGCATTATGACAAAATACGCAGGAAAGAATTTCAAATGTAAAACAGAAACTAACGTCTTATCTGATACAAGTTATAAAGAAGGAGCAGTAGTAACATTTAAGAAAGTTTATTACTTTCAAATGGATTTGCTTTGACAGTGTTCTTTGCTCATGGGAAGGGGCTTATTTTGAAGTATAATTTAATAGTTTACTTGTGATAATAGTGTCCTCAGAGCAAGAAGTCGACCTTGACTTGCAGCTTCGTGGAGTGGTGATCGATCTGCCCAGGAGCCTGTCAAAAAGAATGACAAGATCCTGTGGGTCAACATAAACTCTATTAGGTTCAAAGTAGATTGTTCACATCCAGCATTTAACAAAGTGACCCAGTTACTGATCCCATAGCTTAGGAAACTTGATCCTTAGCTGAAGTATCCTGCTAATGAGTTTGTAAATCCAGAGGGCTGTATTTACTCTAGAATTGACTTATGTCAGACTTAGAGTATCTACTGAGAAATCAACCAAAAAGGATGGGACACATAAAAGGCCCAAAGTTTGGATTACACCCTTTTTCGTATATAAGCAGAAATGATGTTCTTATTTCATTTTTAGTAGCGCTAACAGCCAAACCTATGGCTTAATACTCTGAGCCTGCCCTATTATCTCTCCTAACCCCATGCTTCAGATTCTGCTGGTCCTGATGTATATGAGTTTCAATATGTTGCTAAGAAGATCATGTAGGTGAGCCCCAAGTCTGAATCACGGCATAGCCTAGATAGGTCCCAGAAGGGTGTTATCAAAGGGGACACAGAGTCAACTATTTTGGAAATGGTGCTAATATTGTCAAAGGCCCACTGGTAGAGCCTGCATTCTCTGTGTATTAGGTGTGGGTAAACCAGGGCACTTATCTTCCAGCCTAGATGTCATGCCCCTCAATTTCCTCTTCTCAGGTGTCTATTATACCCCACCCATTAGGAAAAGAGGTCTTAGTGCGTGAACTCTCCTCTCCCTCTCTTCAAGAGACACATCAACTGCTTCTCTCTCTCTCTCTCTCTCTCTCTGTCTCTTTCTGTCTCTCTCCCTCCTTGTGGTCAGTCAAGCAGTTAGAAAGTATGCTGGACTGGTTCACCATGATTCCTGCAGTTAAAACAGCCTCAGTCCTGTCTCTATTGGTTTAATTTACTGGATATTAAAGATAATAATATAGGATTTAAAGTGATTAAATAAGGAAGCTATCTATGCCAGAAAACATTATTTAAATAAAATTTAAGAAAGGAAACCAAAACTGACTAAAAAATATTCAAAAAATAGTATAATTATGGATACTACTATCTATCTTCTATCTAATTCTTTTCCCTTGTTAAATCCATAGGATAGAATAAACACACACATTTTTAAGGCCACTGATTAATTTTACTTCATAAATTGATATAGTCAGTTGGATATTAGTCAACAATGCACATTTTATGAAATTCCTGTCTAAACTTTATATGAAATTATTAGTGATGTAAGTACAGAAGAATGCTGTATTTTAGAAATGACTTCATTATTTCCACCGTTTAGAGAATTCAAAAGCCCTCTTGATTCTACCTGTGTATCAGTATTATAATCTTTCCACAAACTGACCAGAACCCTATAAATGATACCTAAATAATTCCACTGAATACAGTGTGGATACATGTGACAAGGAAAAATAAGTAAGCACACGAACCTGAAACAGAATGTTGAGGGCAGAGGCCATGCAGCAGAATCTTTACATCTAATGGCATAAAATTATTTTATTGAAAATGGAAATGCTAAGGTAGAGGGGGCAAGAGTGCCTTTTTTCTTTCATGTTTACCTGCAAATCATAGTGGTCATAGTTAATATTAAAGAGAGCACTATGTGAATGACAATAGTCTAAGCCCTTTACCTGCTGTCTAAACACTTTACCTGTGTGAGCACCCACATACACACAAACTAACACACACCCAGGCACATACACCTTTCACAAAAAGAAAGAAATGGCTTGTGAGGTGCCCATCAGGGTAAGAGTGCTTTGTCAGCGTGATTTGGATCCCTGGAACCCAAATGTTTGAAGGGGAGAACCAACTCCCCCCTAACTGTCGTCTGACCTCCATAATGTGTGCTGTGACCAAGAAGAGTCCATGGTGAAATGTGATGCCTAACAAATCATGCACATCGGTTTATTCTGTTGCTGAAAATTTAATACAAAATGAAGTGCCTGAGCACTTGAAATGTAGATCAGTTCTTACTGTGAATATTCAACAAAAAATATGAAAATCATGTTACCTTTCTAAATAGATTGCTACTACATTCAGTTTCATCAACAGAGAGGTAGGGAATCACTGAGTCTCAAATAAACAATGCTTAGATATGTGACTGAATTCAATCATGATATTTACAATGTCAGTTTTTGGTTCCTATCTAATGATGTAATAAAGTTCAGCATTTTTATTTATTCTAACAACAGACACTAAATAATGTGATTTTACTTCATTATGACTACACATTTTCCAATTGTTGCTATGTAAGACTACTGAATGTTAAAACTGACAAAGGGCTAAAAAAAAGAATCTTTGAAGTTTATTTTAGGCTCAGACCTTCCCAGTATTGTGAAGGCTTTTAAGCGTCAACAAAGCTAACAAGGTTTACAGCAGAGGGATCCTCCACACTCCTTCCAGCAAGCTCTCTTCTGCATTCTAATGATGGATTTATCTTATTGACTGTATTGATGTTCACAACAACTGGTTTCATCTTGACCACAATAAGTAACTGCATTACACTTTTTCTTTATGATCAATTAATTAATCAACAAATGAATCAATCTATTAAAGAAATTATAAATATACAGATCACCCTATACAAAAATTATTTTTTTTAAATTCCACATGACTAGCTCCCAGTCAACCTCACATTACTTGCTTCCTCTAATTTCTTAGGGGAATTTCTGTTATTAATCTTGGTAACATGAGAATCAAAGAATATTAGATGATATTCTTAAGTTCTGTTTCAAAATGTCTTCACCCATCCCTGCTGTTTTCTCTCAGTATCAGAAATTTAGCAACTACAAATATCTATTTAAATATATTCAATGTTAAATATCATACTTCCCCATATGGACATGTTTTATATTATTTTTTTCAAGATCAAACAAGATAAAAATATCTTAATATATGACTATTTTGTAGTATTTCAAATTTTTACACTTTGTGTATCTAGGATAAAGGGGAAAATCCTTTGAAAAATGTTCAGCCTTACTCATCCAGATAAATTATCAGTATGGAATTTGTTTTTTTACAAAATGTAACTTTCATCATGCTAATCAAATTCATATTGCTATGGTGTGTGGAGCTATGCAGAGGTGACTGTCTATATTTAGAAATAGCACTAGTTCCCAGACATCTAGTTTATTATTACAGGGTAAAAGCCTGCTCTTAAATATCACATTGCAAGAGCAAAAAGATTCATGATTTCATATCTATATCTATATCTGTATCTCTATATATACACAGTTTCATAAAGATCTATACCATACCTAAGTCACCGTCTCCCCATGGCACTTCAAGCCAGCCGCTGCTGAGGTAAATTCGACTCATCTTTTTTTAGCAGCGTGAGAAAAAAATCCCTTGTCTTTTACTAGCTGTGCTCAGCCATTTTAAGGAGCTTAAAGCTCCTTGTAATATGATGACTTGTTGTTTAAAACATCCGAATTATCTTCAAAATTTTATTTTTCTAGTTGATTGCCTTCTTTGAGAAATAGTAACCCTAAATTATTTTTGTCCTTAAGACCATGGATCCTGTCATGAAACAAAAGCATTTTACGTTTACTTCTTTCCCTGGCTACGGTGACATCATGTTGTTATTTAGATAGTCTTTGCCTGTTCCAATTCTTAGCCCCATCAATATCATGACAACTGGACTCACTGAAGAGCTGACTTAACAATGATGTGGAGGACTTGGGCGTTTGGGTACTCTGACTTTTATTTTTTTAAAAAAAATATTTCCCCAAATATCAATTGCACTACACTTACCTCAAACAAGAAATTATAATCATGAGGGGAAAAAAGCAACATTTTTCATGTAAGCTTTTCATTTTTACGGGAAATGATGAGAGATTTTATAGCTCCCTTAGTTATAAGATACCATCTTCTTTGCAATTGATGCAGATTCACTATGAATCCAGGGCAACTTAAGTTTAGGACCATAACTGACAAGAATCCTTTGTAAAACTCTGTAACTTGAGAACTTATAGACATCCTAAAACAGGTAAGCTCCAGGCCCAAGAGCATTTTGGGCTGTATCTCACAAGTTTACAAATAAGTCACCAGGCATGTAATGAGCTATGTTGTATATACAAACAACCAGATTAACAGAAATTCTTGAGGACATGCTTAGTAATATGGAAATAATGTGCCGTCAAAACTAGGGTCAAGAACAGAGACTGACCTTGTCTTTCTATTCCTATCACCACTATGAAATTTTTCTTATAATAATATTAGCACAGCCATAGCTGGACTCTCCATGGTTATAGAAGAATATACTGAATTACATGGAGATGCAACTTATTCTAATTAGTTTTTATTGTTCACTATGAGCCATTCATTATCTTGTAGGACAGCCTCTGCTTATGGGGTTGGACAGAAATAGAAAAACTAAGCAAATACGACAAACAAAATGCATGTCACAGTTTATCTTAAGGAATTGAATAAAGTTTGCAGTGTTTTCACTGATCAGTTTCTTCTCAATGTATCCCAAATCAAGAGAAATGAATTTGAATAGTTTTTCTAAAAAAATGCTTTACTTCGAGGCAGATAATCTAATCATATCAATTTGCCCCTATAGATCAATGGTGCTGCCAGGAGAAATTCTTGATTTCAAAATCAAGCCTACGTATATAACAACTTATGGGACCTTTGGAAGTCAGCAACTGAAAACGTTTTCTTAACGTCAAAAAGGAAGGTAATTCCACCTCCTCATGGAATTGAAGTCAGTATTAATAAAGAACTTAGCCTAATGCTATGATTGTTTGAATAAAACTTCCATAAATTTAATATTTTTTATGTTTTTTCCTCAAGAACTTTTAGGTTCATATCATTTTTTAAAAGAAAAGTTAAATTGTTTTCCCAGTTTCTGAAATCTTTCACAGAGGAAAAAATATTTGACCATATAAGCAATAAAATTTTCACAGAAAACAGTTAAGATTCAGCTGTTGAGTTTATTAGAATCAAAGAAATTTACATAATTATATTCAACCAGCTTTAGGTCAGTTTATCTTTAGACCATAACTACAAATCATCATAGATCCTACTGGTTTCTTCCTAGCTGTCTGATCAGCGTTAGAATTGATAGACATTACTCGTCATTTTTATAATTCTTGATGATAATATCTTGCAAAACCAATGAAACGAATTAGTGAATTTCATTTGAAAACCAAACAATAATGTTATACTTTGATCTTCTCTTCTTATTAAAAAATTTTCACACAATATATTTTGATCATAGTCATTCCCCTTCTCCACTCTCCCTACTCTTCCCAGATGCTTCCCACCTACCCACCCACCTAATTTCATGTTTTCTCCATTCCCCCTCTAAAGACAAAAAAGAAAGAAAAAACAAAAAAAGCCCAAAAAAGCAAAAAAAAGTCAAAATACAAACAAACTAAAATTATTAGTGTGACAGAAAATATCAAAGCCAAAAGTGCATATAGAAACCGTGAGTCTATTTGAGGGCTGGTAAGACAGTGCTGTGGCTAAGCACATTGGTTCTTGCAGAAGACCCGGTTTGGTTCCTGACACCAACAAGATGGTTCACAGGCTTGCATAGCTGTGGCTCCAGAATATAAAACCCCCTCTTCTGATCTCCACAGGCACCAGACAAGCACATGTTACACATACATACATGCATGAAACGCTCTCACCAAGCATGTACTTAAGATACATGTTAAAAATATTTAATGTTATACTTTGATATAGGCTTTTGGTGTTAATGAGCTTATAAACAAATAAATACATTATTAAGGGATTAGCATCAGGCAAACTAGAAGCTTCCTATGGTTTCCATTGGTCACCCATCAACATTTTGATTCCCTTTTCTTATTATATATGAGTAAATGTCAGGAAATGTCTAAGCAAATATAGAGAGAAATGGCTTTCTCATGGTATTTCAGTTTTGAATACTGGCTCCTAATTGTTCTCACAGGGAGTGCCTCTTACAAGAAACAAATTAGCTACATATAATGAATAGAAAAAGGAATCACTTGTTTACGATTATGGAGCTCTATATCATCAAACCTTTTTCATCTATCATATATGAGATGAGTAGGCAAGGAATGGTCACAGTACTGGGACAGTCAACATGGGTATATAAATGGGTAACTCCACAGCTAGAAGTCGGCCTGATTCCTCTAATAAATCTAAATACCCACATTGGAGCATTCATCCAGATATCATTCTGACTTCTCAAAAGATTTTTAAAAGCAAACTCATCATTTCCTTAAAAAGCAGCTACTTTTTGTTTTCCTTCTCCACTGGTTTAAACAGAATTCCCATCTTAGCAAGTGGCCATAGTAACATAGTCTTAAAGTTAAGTCTACGATATTCAAGAACCTCACACGTATTGACCATTCCTGTGTTTCTTTGATAGGAATCAACTCTTACTGGCTCAGATGTTCTCTTTTCATTGCCTCCCCTCTATGTCAGACTGTGTCTTTCTGTCCACTAGCTCTTGAGATCTTTACCCGTTCCATAGTTATTTAAATATCACAGGTTGGGTATCCCAATTGTTTTATCCAGTTCAGTCTTCTCTAAATTTTACACTGCATTTCCACCTGGCTATCCAACTTCTTCCTTTAGATGAGTAAACAGGCATTTCAACTTAATTGAATTTTTGATTTGTAGCCCGTAAAACTCCCCTATTGGTAAATGGCAATTCTACTTATCCACTTTTAATAACTCTATTATTATTATTATTATTATTATT
>LOJH01013014.1:0-25147 GCA_001685095.1 Ellobius talpinus | reverse complement strand
CTCTGCCTCCTGAGTGCTGGGATTAAAGGTGTGTGCCACCACCGCCTGGCCTGTTCATAACTTTTAAAAAATAAACAAGTGCTTAAATGGAGATGCAATCATACACTTCACTCTGTCTTGAATCTATTAGGGGTTCTGTTTTCAAGGTTTTTAGACAGTGTATCCCTCTGTAGTCCAGGCCATAATGGAACTCATTAGGTAGCTCAGGCTGGCTTCAAACTCATGGCCATCAACCTGCCTCAGCCTCCAGTAGGCTGAGATTACAGAAGTAACCTACCATGCCAGGACTCCACTTGCTTCATTTAGTTATACTCTCATTGTTTCATGTCACAAATACAATTCTGTAGCATTTTACATAAATACTATTCGGTATTAATCACTTATTATAGTCATATATATTACTATTTACCTTATCACGTATCAACTAATTATCAATATGCTTATTATTACATTTGATTATTTAATGTGTATCTGTATTTGTACATGTATGTATGTCACAAGTAGATGCAGGCCAGCACATGAGGGTGGCTGTCAGAGATCTTGTGGGAGGCATTTTTCTTTCGACTATGCAGATTTCTAAGGCAAACTCGGGTTGGCAAGCTTGACTAAGGATATGCACTTTGTACCCTCTGAACCATTTTTCTGTGTACAAACATTACCCATGTTGGTTATCCCAGTTGTTTATCTCCAGACCAGTCCTTTCCTCTCAATTTGAGAATTCATGTCCAGCTAACTATTCAACTTTTCCACTTAGATATTTAAATAGATAATCTAACATAATAGATTATCTTGGAGTCCTTAAAATTAAAAAACTCTTAACTTGGAGTCCTTAAAATCTCCCTATTGGTAAATCACAATTCAACCTATCTATAATTTTGCTAGCCCTCTAGATTTAGGAAATCAGCAGATTCACTTACCTTTGTGAATATCCCTACATTTATGCTCAGAAAATTCCTAAAATTTTAATCCTTACCATCAAATGACCTCCATCAGGACTGGACCTATTTACACTCATTAACAGTGTTGGAAAATCCTGACGCTTAATCAAGTAGAAGTTTGCTAAGTCTTGTTTTCCCCTCAAAATATAGTGAATTTTCCATTTACCATAATTTCAATATATTCAAAGTCGGTCAAAGGTTATTTATCATAATTAGATTCTGAACGTAATTTTGCAGCTTACTTTCAACCTCCCATGGAGCCTCTATCAGCACTAAGATGCCAGAGACTCATTTAGGTGAATTCAGGCACTTTTTTGGCCATCTCTCACACATCTATCATTGTCACTTCTTGAGGTCTCCCACTGGGATAATTTTCTCTCCATTTAACCAAAGTCTAAAAGATCATAATTTCTACCAAAAGCACTGCATTCACTGCGGACGTAAAGGCTTCGAAGGACGCACGAAACTACTTGGTGATGCTTTCCAACAGCTGTCACTATTCCCAGCGCATAATAAACACACAAGAGAAAAACAATTTGTAGGTCACTGCATTAGGCTTTCATATTTTAAGGGGACAGCTCGTTCTTTTGCCTTTCTGCCTGTTTTCCTTGCAGTCACACTGCTCATGCTGTTCGGCTCTTTCATTGTTAAGCATATTGATAATCTTAAATAAGGAGATGTGTTTGTAGTGAGGAGAAACAATCCAATTGCATGTTCCAATCTTTTAAAAAATATGTGTCTGGCTTAAAACTGCTTTATTTGAAAATGAATAATTTATAAATAACAATCTTCAAACCCTATTATATAGTAAACATAATTGTTACGATGGGATGATAGTTTGTTTCCAATTCCACATTTCCAGCATTTAAATCTTTTATGGACTATATTAGTGTTCTGTTATTTGCTAGGATAGTTTCTGCTTTTAACATAAAGTTCCCTCCCAGAACCGCTCTTTGAACTACTGTGTTCAATCTTCTTCATACTTAACACAATTTTCTATCATTAAAATTCACAAAATGTAAAGACATTTCAACAAAGACCTTGCACTCATTTTCTTACTTAAATGGCGCTTCTAGCCTATGGTCTAAAATACATGATTTAAAATTTGTATTGTTTCTAAACAGTCTTTTCCTGCATAATAGCCTGTTTCCATTCCCATGCCAACGTAGAGTTCACTGCTAAAATGAAAAGAGGATTACCACAGCATCTAAAACTTGATCATTGTCTTTAATATCCAATCACAGTGGAGACTCCGCAGATGCATTTTCAAACACATGAAAGGATGAAACTGCTGGGCAGTCCTCTGCCACGCCATACGTACCCACCTCAGAATCTATATTCTGGAAAGCGCCCACAGTTTAAAGTTAGTATTTGCCAAACTAGGTCAATGTAGTTTACTGCAAATGGCTGCTATACTAACCTTGACTGGTCAGAATACCCCAGCTAGCTTTTCGCTTAGAAGAACATTCCTCTACATTTGCTAGTTTTCTTTTCGGGAGGATTTGCTTAATGGCGTTCCCTTCCACAGCAATGTCTGCAGACATACTTTGGTTGGTGTGTTTGTCTGTAACAAGCAGGTGTCATGAATACAAGTGCTCTTACCCAGAAGAAATATTAGCATCTGGCTCTCTACCTACTTTTTCCTCCCCTTCTGACTTTCACAAAGGTTCCTGTGAGCTGCCTGGAGAAAAGCTTCAGCATTGAGCTCTATTCAGAAATACTTGGAAAGGGGCTGGTAGATGCAGTGTGGGGGAAGGGCCAGAAAGGCTGCAGCATTTTCTATTTTTAAAGCGGAGACTCTCCACAGCAAGAAATATTTAACTGTTTGTGTGATGCAAATCGTGAAATATTACTAACATCACTTTGCTGTTGTTTAATGTCGAAGCCTATTTCAATGATATGCAAGTCAACCAAATGTAAAACTGCCCACTGATAAAGGCTGGACAGAACTTCCTAGTCAGAAGACTCAGGCTCAAAGATTCCTTAGGCTTTACCCCAGCATCATCAGAAATAAGCGTTATATGTGCATACGGATCCGTTGGTATCTAACTTGTGTTTTAATTTTGTAAGGATCTAAGTTTAGAATTGAAAAATCACAGACTTCTTATTCCCATAGGCACAGTTCACTACTGTGATTTTTCAGAGGTCATTTCTAAACCAGAAGACATCAGTAGGCGATTTAAGTATGGCTGAGATTTTTCGCCTTAAAAGGTAAAGGAAGGAGAAGTTGGAGAGATGAGAGAAAAAGCTAAACATGTGCGTGTAATTGATTTATTTGTTTCTTGCTGGCATGTAGGATTGAGCAGGGTTAATAGTCCACGGTGGAGGAAGAAGAACCACTAACCTATGATGGGACTGCACAGATTGACTGAGCTGCTCATCATATTACAAGATAGTAACATATTGAGATCTGCCCAGATGAAAAATGGTGACAGAGCCAATTATCTGCCTTCATTTCTTTAGTACCATCTTTAAGGCTCTAGCTGCTATTGGCTCATAGAGGAAATAAAATAATTGGAGCTCTGTCCCCCTGTAATAAGTCAAGGAGGAGGAAAACGAATCATTGAATAAAATGATTTTCCATGCTTTACCTGTTGACATCTGCTGCCACATTACAGTGCTGCTACTTACATCAATAAATCACTAATGGATACCAGAAACATGTCTTTCTTATCTCAAGCTCTGACCTGGAAAAGTCACCTAACTATCTATACCCCTTCCTCATTTTCCAAAGCATTGGCTGTGTGGGGGTCATCATATTCTTCTGTCTTTAAGAGTCTTTGATTCAGTTTTTATGCCACACACAAAAGAAAAGTTAGTACATGAGTTTTAGGCACCATATATTACCACTGAAGGACCTAGATATTCCCAATAAAACTTAAGCTCAGAGACAGCTCAGCTAGGGCAATTGGTATGGGTGGTTGGTTCCCCAGATGAAATAAAGACTAGAACAGCCTATTCAGCCTTTGGTATTGACTTGAGACAATGATACTTAACCTCTGGCTCCATGTGGCATAGTTTACACTCACTAAGAGAGTATGAATTCTTACAATAAAAGTAAATAGTATTTTTTGTTTAAAAAAATGAAAGAAACTTCAGTGTTAAGCTCAAGATTCTTCAGCCTCATGCTTTCGTTAATGTAAAATATAAATAAATACAGGAAGCTTCAAGTATTGGAACAATTTTGTCCTTAAAACAGTCTTAGATATGATGTATTATATTAAACTGTCTGTGTCTGACTCTCCTCTTAAGTTGTGTAGTATGATCACAAGGCCTGAGTGACTATGTTATTTCCCTGGCCCATCTTTTAAATGGCATGCCATCTTAAAGAGTAAATAAAATATGAAACTTAAGGACACCTCAGAAGTTTTTCTAAGCCTTGGGTGATGCAATCAAATTTCCAGTACAGCGAAGGGGTAAAATAACCAACATAATCCGTACTGCTTTCTAAAGATTAATTTGCTCTCGCTCCTCTTAATAAAAGCCTCGCTTTGCAGCCAGTGGAGACCGCCACAGAGAAACACAATGGGACAGAATGGAGAGATCAACAGGTCAAGGGAAGTATGGCCCAAGTGAATGCAACTACATCACAGTTCCTGCAACTGTGGCTCCGAAAACATCATGAAAGAGAAGGAGGAAAGACTGTAAGAGCTAGAATACCAGGAAGTCTTCTGTGAATCCATCTCTCCTATAAATGACTGCATAAGTAGGACCACAACAATGGCAATATCAACGAGCATGGTAATGTGGAAAGGAGATGGGGGGTCTCACTCCTAGTTGAGGAACTACAGGTAACTAATGACTTCTGGGAAAAGGAGAATTAGCTTGTACCAGAAATGGGAATCCTTTTTGGTATTCGATGCAGAGGACCACCTTTGAAAGTCTCTACACACTACCAACAAAATCAGGCTCAAGCAGGTTATATAATATTTGTGCATAAACATGCATAAACATACACATGTGGGTGACAATAATAGTCAAAGAAAAATTTATTAACTTCAGGGAGGTTATGGGATGAGTTTGAGTGAGAGTAATTGGGAGAGCTGGAGGAAAGAAAAAGGGGTGATGCAATTATATTTTATCTGTCTGTCTATCTATCTATCCATCCATCCATCTATCTGTCTGTCTATAAAAGAAGACACTGGATTTGATCATAGCTATATACTTAACTGAGTTATGTTTTGACTTGCAGATAAACTGAGGCAGACTTTTTCCATTTTAATATTGTAAATTACTCAGAAGAAAGGGATTTTTAAAAGTGATTTCATGGATTAAGGGGTATGATATAGGTCATTCAATTAAAAAAACTACAAACTATTGAATAGAACATGCTCATTTTATACATGTTCTGCTTAGCTATATTATTTCAGTAAAATAAAACACAGCAAATTAAATATTTGAAGTAGATCCCTTAAGATGTTGGTTATCTACATACTCTTAACTACTTATACAGAAGAATCTAATATCTTTCCTAGTATAAATGCAAAAAATCAAGTTGTATATATCATAAGGTGTCATTAGGTTATGATGAATAGGTAGATGAACTAGTCTCAGACCAAATACTAGGGAAACTAAGAAAAATCATTTTCCATAGAAGATTATGTACTCTAATTTATTAAATCTTAGAGAAAAATAACTAAAATATACTATGAACCAGAGATGACCCAGTAATTTCTACTCATAAAGGCTAAAATATAGTGTTAGAATATGAAAGGATCTGATTTTATTCCCATTTTCATTACTGCCAAAGTGTCTAAACACATAGGCATCTTTGGTGTGGTGACTAGTCCCCAGTGACATGGTGAAACTAGAAATGATTCAGAAAAAGGCACCGGAAGTCACTTAAGACATGGAAGTTCTTACGGAGGAGAAAGATTCTTCCTTCTAGACACTACAAGCCAGAAAGCTAAAACCTGAGAAGAATTATGACAGAAATCTATATAAGGATGTAAGACACAATTAGGCAAGGATGAACTTAAAAAAATAGAAGGTCTACCTGCTGACCACTTACAAATCTAACTTCAAGGCACAAATTTAACCTTTTTTCTTAAGTTGGTATAACCAGTCCACATAGATTATTGCTTCTCAGAGGTAGCATTTGGTTGAATTCATGATTATTCAAAGATTAGCATTTCTGAGAGTATATTTCTGAATGATGGTTCTTGAATCAAGAACAAGTTTTTCTTCCACTGTCAAAAAAAGATAGGATAAACAAGCAAGCCCCTACTCAAGTCTAGATTGGCTCCTTTCCCAGTGTTTTACTGAGCAAATACATCGACATAACCATCATTGTCCTCTAAAAAGGCTTCTAGGACATTTGGCAACAAATCTCAGTTCATAATTTCATATATAAATATTTCAGCATCTGTCTCTACCATTTTCACTGTAATCACAGTATTCTATCAAAGCAAAAAAAAGCAATTTTATTACAGAATGGCTTGACAGTTTTTCTTTCCCATAGAGCTCAATTTATAAGTTTGCTTCTACAGGGGAACTTTAATTTATATGCTCTTTAAATCCTTCATTATTGGGAAAATATTTTACACTCTCTTTATTATTGTTGTGTCTATATGGGATGTTTGTGTGTGTGTGTGTGTGTGTGCCTGTGTGTGTGTGTGCGCGCGCGCGCCTCACATGAGCCACTCCAAGGATTAAACTCTGCTTGTCAGGCTTGCATAGCAACCACCTTTTCCCTTTGAGCAGCCCCCTTGCCCTCACTCCATTTTCTAAACTGTACGGTTCTCATCCATAACAGGTGTTTATTTCACCATCCAAATCACTGATAGTCGGCTAGGACTAGGCAGGATCTTCACTTTATAGCATCACAAAGCCCCTGAGAAAGCCTTACCTCCCAAGGGCAAGTTTTCCTCCTTACAGAGCAGCATTAATTACTCACTCCCGACAGGCTGTGCTGGAGCTTCCTTACAAGGCCATGTGACCGTACAATTCTAGGAGATACTTCAGACCCCCATTCATGCTCCATTTTACTTCTTATTCTATTCTATGTGAACATGAAAAGCTAAGTCTGTTGGTTCAGTAATATAAATGAGGGTAGGTGAAGCCTGAGGGCAAGTCAAACAGGAGGTCCACAGGGAATGTTATCTAACAGCCTTTGTTTCACAACTCAGTGAAACCTACAGTTGACAGTCTTGTGGTTCCTGACATTTCCCCTCTTGGCTAGAGCAGAGTGGGCAGGAAAGGGCATAGGCAGCTTAAAAGTCACACACTTCCAGGAAAGATGGTCAGTATAGCTAGAAAATAGCACTTGAAGCAAGACAAAAAGGACATTTTATCATCAGTATGTATGGAGAAATTTCACAAGTTTGTCTGTGCTCTTTACAAAAGCAAGTTTGTATGTACCAAAACATTATTCTTTCCAATAGAACCAGAATGCTATTTAAAATAGAAAACGTTCATAATAAGTTTCTTAGGAAGCTCATTAAGCATGCTGGATTTAATTAGTGAATACTTGAAAATTTTTCCATATATTCATGAATGATATTATCCTAAATTTTCTTTTCTTGTAGCAACTGTTAGTGGCCTTAGTAAAGTTCTGTTAGCTTGATCTTTCTGAGTATGAGGGGTATGTTTTGCTAAATTATATGTTCTACCTTTGCAGAATCATATTAGGAAGCCTTTGTACCTGATGTTGGGCTTCGAGTCACTACAGTGGACCTCACTAATAGCTATGAGTGCTTATGTGAAGTGGAGGAAAGCAAAAATGAAGCCGAACCTACAGGAAAAGGGTGCCAACCATGTCTGTCTATGAATATACTCTTGACAAGTGACAAGAGGAGAAGCTGGTGTCCTACATAAAAATGATTTGGGGACACAAGTGGCTCAAAAGGGAGAGATTGGGTGGATTATTGGTAACTGTAGATATGGATATCTGAATTAACTAGTGGCATTTGCGAACAGGCGCAATACTGGCTGCCCCATGCTAACTTCACAGGGTAAAACTGGCTGCTTTGTTATGCTGCTAATAAACCTTATACTCACGTCTCTGGTCTGGCCAATTCAATACAGAAAAACACACAAGAAAATGAGAGTAATTCTAACATAATGAAGTCAACATGGCACATAACCCCAACAGGTGGCCGATTAACAATGACACCAAGAAGAAAACCACAGCTAGAATGGTTTTTAAGTAAAGGAAGGTATTACCAGAAATCATAGAGCTCTAAGAATAGAGACCAAAGTGTCTTTTCTGTTGACCTTTACTGCATGCTGAGTATTACTGGGTCGCTTTTGACAACTGTCTCAATATTCTGAATGCCTGCTCTATGAGTAAGAACAATAAGAGAATAGTGGTTCTCCCAGGTACAGCAAGGAGTAAGTGTTTATTTTCATGGAGCAAAAAAGACACTAAATATGATCTAACAGCATTTTCTAAGTCCACTAAATGTGCTTGGTGGAGGCGATGAGAACCGATGCAAATAAAAGATAACTTTACCCTCAAGTGCTCCAACTCAGCATGGGAGATACTTGAGAGAAAGTTATAGAAGTGTATATCACTTGCAAGGCCAAAGGAAGAGCCCTAAAATAACTGCCATTTGCAGACTTGCGAGTACAGCACAACAATGTCAAGAGAGAACTGGGGCTCTCTATGCTGAAAGCTTCTGTGGTACAGAAATAGCTACAAGTCAAAATATGAACATATCGCATTTTAGAACTAAAAGCAGACTTAGGTACTGTCTACTCCAATGACTCAGATACCTTCAAAAAGCCTTATACATTCCATAGAACTGCCTGAGGGTACTGGGATGTGCAGGACGGTGTCTTCACACATAGGATTGCCCAAGGCATCTGCTTCTGAAGTGAGCTTCCAGATCATTTTAAAAGAGAGCGTCAGTAAGATTGGGGGTGAGTGGGTGGGATTCAAACACAACTGTCTCATGCATCTTGCTGATGAAACTGGTGTTAAGAAATGCAAAGTGTTAGGCTACATCACCACCAAGATAAAGAGCAAAGTGACAGTGAAGCCTAGGGTATCTGCTGCTGCCTTAAGCTCTTTCCAGCATACTCTTTTGCTACCCAGCCCTACAGGATAACATTTTTGAACCAGTGAATACAAAATAAGGAAGGCAAAACCACATCTAATAACCAATACCACATATGTCATGAAATATTGTCTAATGAAGTTCATAAAAGACATCTTTAGGCTAGCCTCCAACACTTGTGTAAGGACAAAGTGTTTACTAATCTCATAAAGGAGCATTTTTGTTACAAACTATACTTTGTTCAAATACATTTATATCTCTAGGAGTTGCTAGCTTGCAAACCTAGAAGGGTCACAAATCTGTAGAGAGAGTAAACTTAGCAACTTGTGTTCTCTAGTCTGAATATAACAGCTGCTAAGTAAACAGATATGACATGCACCATAGATAAGGACTTAATATATTTTACATATAACCATTCTCCTCCACAGAGTTCTACTCACACTGTTGGTTNTACTATGACTAAACATGTACTTAAAGAAGGTTTGGTTTCTGGCAGCTCTTCGGATTTCTATGTTGATTTTTTTTCACATGAAATTTGAGTGTATTTGCAAAAGTGCTTAAGAACAGACAACATAGAAAGCCATGACTCACATGGGCCTCAATTCTAACATTAAATGCCAAGCTTGTCCACTTTGGCAGATCAGCCATGAGTGTTGTTCAAGCACTGTCTTTGTTAAACAGAAGGCTTAACCCACTGACGAGGATGATGTTCTCTCCTTCCCTGTCATTAAGATGACAAACAAATCTCCAGTGGAGCTGCCTAGAATTTGGGCAGGAAGCTAGATGAATCACCACACATGCTTTCTGTATACCTGAAGTCTAGCAGGAATCAATGTTTGACAAGATTTTAAAAAGACAGATAATACATTTTTAAAACCTGAATCATTTCTGTTAAAAGCATTTCTGTGAAGGAAAATCCCTTTGACATGGACGGATCATAAAGGAAAGTCCCATGTGTGAGCTAGGCTGTCAAAACAGAATTCTGCTTGGGTTGGGTCCACAGCCAATCACTTGCACTGCTTTGCTCCAGTTCTATGTGATGGCTCAAAGACGGCTGAACTTCACGAAGGATATCACAGTATCAACCAAGGATACCCATAATCTTTAACATAAAATTTACTGCTTATCTTGCTTGGGTCTTTAGCCAGCTTTGTTTTGTAGAATCTGAATAATTCCAATTCTCTGATACTCACCCTTCTGTATGGTGGTGGCCAGCAGGGAGAGCAGGCAGAGGGGTGGGACAGAGAATTGCAAATTTGAGCTTTGATTTTTGTTGTTGTTATTGCTCCCTCTCTGCTTCTTTTGTGAGCATGAAGGACTGGAGTAGAAGTAGCTGTCGGTAGTAGCAGAAGTTTGCAGCCAGCAGAAGCTGACTTGAAATTGTTCTACTTCTAGGTATTTAATGAGCATATAACAACTTACTAAATGCTGTAGGGCCCCCATCGATTAATATAAAACTGACTAATATAATCAAACACTTGGGTTCTGAAATTATTTACCTATTGAATTAACACAGTTGGCATATAAGACATGCTTAGTAGACACAACCTGGCATGATCACATGCTTCTTGGCAACACTGTTTTTTATTAGAATTCTAAAGTGTTTTCTTTTTTAATTTTTAATTCTTTTGGAATTTCATTCATGAGTATGCAGTATTTATATCGTTTCAGTCATCCCTTCTTTCCCCTCCAGCTACTTCCATGTCTTCACCATCTCTCAAATTTGTGACATCTTCTAGAATAACTATTGTTACACAAGCACACACACACACCCAACAACAACAAACTAGATCCAATTATTGTTATCATTATGTAAGAATGTTTAGGGCTGACCACCTAGGATTGGCTACCCTATCAGCAGTTTCACTACTAAATTATGGCAAGCTATATACCATTTTTTAAAAATAACAATGTTATGTAAAAAGCTAACATTTATACAGTATAAGTTTTAAGCCAGATATAGTAGGAAGTGGTTTTGGTAATTTTAGACAACATATCTCTCATGTAAAATTTACACTGATCCATGGGAGTACAGGTAGTTATTTTTATTTTACTGATGAAGAAACTGAGGCCTGCAGACACTAAGCTATTTTCCGTGGATCTCACAACTAAAGCAAGCTAGAACCGTAATAGATATGTGTCTGTCTGACTAATTTACTTGGCCATTTGTAATGCAACAGTAATCCCCATTTTCTCTAAGGGTCTTTTATTCATTCTAAAAATACTTACTGACTTTCTTCAATATCTAAAGCACTGCTTTCCCTGTGTGCCATGAACAGTTCTTTCAAAGATTAAGTGACATCATGTGTAGTAAGCTATAATTACCTTCTTCAGAATAGCAACGGTCTTGAAATGTCCTCTGTCATATTGTTAACATTTATTCTACACTCAATTACTTGACAAGAGTTGCAGTTATCTCATGTTAAGTAGATATGTGCTAAGTGTACTTTTCTTTTTCACCTGAATATCAATTTTGTCTTTTAAAATTATCTTAAAAATGAAAATATCAATTTTGATTCTGTAGACTTATTTCGAATTAACTCTATAGAATTAAATTCTGTGGTTCTATAACATAGTAATTATTAAGTTGGGAGCTTAGGCCCCAGCCCCTTGCATCTATCCTAGCCCCCTGACCCTGAGAATAAGCACTCTGGACTCCAAATCCCAGCAGGCCAGGTCCTGACCCCTCCCTGGGGGGGGAGGTCAGGACCATGCCCAAGAATATTTAAGTGAACTCCCAAAAGAGGAACACGTGGTCTCCTATTCTTCCTCCCATTGGTCGCATTTGTGCCACTTCCTGGTTCCCCCTCGGGGCCACCCGGGAGTGCGGAACTCCCATTAAACCTGGATATCTCTTAATTTGGCTTGTTTTGATTTGGCTTNCTGGACTCCAAATCCCAGCAGGCCAGGTCCTGACCCCTCCCTGGGGGGGGAGGTCAGGACCATGCCCAAGAATATTTAAGTGAACTCCCAAAAGAGGAACACGTGGTCTCCTATTCTTCCTCCCATTGGTCGCATTTGTGCCACTTCCTGGTTCCCCCTCGGGGCCACCCGGGAGTGCGGAACTCCCATTAAACCTGGATATCTCTTAATTTGGCTTGTTTTGATTTGGCTTGATTGGGGTTTTTGCGTAGGTGGAGAGTTCGCATTAGGAAAATATTCCTAACAGTAATATGAATGACCTTTAAATAATTAATACCGTTGTTTAATCCAATTGACTTTCATAAGTGAAATTTTAAAAATAAAATCCATTTCAGTAGATTCTACTTGCTCAGCTTTCTTGAAAGACTCTTCCATCTTCCATATTCTTGAAATACCAGAACAATTAGATATACAAATATTGTTGTAGGACTTAAAGTTCAGGAGATTCTTGTGACCTAAATTGGTCGTATTTTGTTGGCTTTTTTAAAACTAGAAAAAAAGCCATAAAACTTAGTCAGCAAGCCATTTCATCATAATTGCATGAAGTGAGAATGATAAAGGTGAAAGAAGAATCAAAGGTTTGGTTTGGTTTTTCTTTCTGTCCTGGAGCTCACTCTGCAGATTAGGCTGGCCTTGAACTCACAGAGATCTGACTCCCTCTGCCTCCCAAGTGCTGGGATTAAAGAATCAACTCCTAGACTTGAAGTGCTAGAAGAGTGTCTATGAAGACACTATTTATGATCTTCTGTGTATTTGAACTCAAAACGAACACTTCTTCATTTTCCAAATTTACCACTGTGGATCAAGTTTAAGGGACAATGAACAGCTTCCAAATCCGGTCACATGTTAGCCATACCACATAATTCTAAAAAATCCTTTTTGCTTTCACTTGAAGGAAAGTTATTACTTTCCTAGTAGCAGGGTAGAATTCAGAAAAATAAGTGCTTTCATTTCTCATCAGTGGTCAGTCAAGGATGTGCTTAGTTGGTACTGAGTTGGACCACAGAGACGTTCTTCCTTCTGCACTCATGATTGAAGCACTATTATGCTGTAATGACGTCTTTTCAGACGGCTTGGTGGCTTCCTCCCACCCTCCGGCAGTCTCCCCTAGCTCACTCTAATGAGGGACTTTGTGATGTTAGGATGGAGAGCAGTAGGTTTTGAGGGAATCAATCTCAATTTAATTGTTGCCATGTTCCCTGGGACTCAAGCACACTTGACAGCTCCCGGGAGCCAGTGCTTCTATTTAAGAACATGAGTGGCATTCCGGTGTTATATTTCAGTTTCTTTGTTCTCTGCCCGGAGTTTAAGACGATAAGCCCTCTGGAAACAGTTTGTGGATTTCTGAAGGTTTCTATTTTACTCGGTAGGTAACGGTGCCATGGATATATCAGCTGCCCTGTTGGAGAAAAGCTGCCCTCATACCACTTCACGGTTATGCACATTCCTGAGGGGCCCGAAATCTTAACTGTTCTTCTGATCCCCTGCGAAGAATGTTGAACGGCTGCTTGGTGATTGGTCATATAGTCTTGTCAGGTTCTACAATGCTGCATACGCCTTATTAAGTAATACCTTACTAACTGAGATAGTTTAGTTGTAAATATTATCTTATTCTTTCGAAAAACCAAAACTTTTCTACTGCCCAGCTTAGGAAGACTCATGAAGATAGACTTGTTCCGGCTAAAGAGCGGAAGGAGCCCATGAAAACCTATCTTCCTCACACCACCCAAGCTTCTTAGTCTTTCAGCCTTTTCCAGACTCCCTTAAATATAATAAAATGGCATTCAAACTTTTTCTCAAAGAAACTCATGGGGTTTTGCCTGGTCAAAAATTATATAGCATTCAATTTGTCTCTAAATTTACTCACGACACTATCTGAAGTAACTGACCACTCCCAGTCTCGAAGCCCATGGTTCATTTTGCAATATTAACAAAGAAAGGCTGGAAAGAAGAATTGTTCCCTGTGCTGGTGAAAAAGAAATGCCAAATGTCCCTCACAGCTCATACATACACACTTACATACATATATACATACCTACACACGTTTACACACATACATACACATAAACACATATCCTTCATCCTTTCCTTCCACTTCAGTGTGGATTTGGAGGAAAAGACATTCTAAATAATTATCTTTCAGATCACATTGTTGGTAGACAAAGGGAGTCATTGAGAAAAATCTTTCTTCAATATAGAAATGTACTTACTATACTAGTTTTTGCCAGTATCCATTAAACATTCATGGAGACACAGTGAGGACATGCCCTACTAAGCCCACAACAAGGAGGCCAGCCACCTTCTCCGACATGCAGTTCATACGGTGTATACTATGGCACACTGACTCATTACAACAAGGACTAAGAGTCACTATGAGGACATGCATTGCTAAGCCTACAACAAAGAGGCCATCTACCTTCTCTGATATTCAGTTCATACAGTGTAGACCATGACACAATGAATCATTACAACAAGGACTTGACAAAGTACTTATGGTGGTAATTATTCCTCCCATAAGCTTGTGACACTTTCATACGCTTAATCCAGTAAAGACATTAGAAAGTTCTGAACAGAACTGTGGCATATGGGTAGAGGATCTGAAAAAAGGTACATCATCTACTCAACCAAGTTACCATTAGCTCTAAGATTCATACTTCAGTCTTTAGTAAAAATTAACCAATGCTTCTTATGTTTCTAATTTTAAATTTGCCCTCTTTTTCTTTGCATGCAACTTGATCTTATTTATACTTCTTCATAAACATGTATTTTCTGCCTTAAATTATGCTATCTCTATGAGTGAACCCCATATTCCCCCCCACTGAATTCTAAATGTGGTCATTTTCCTTTTAGGACTTTATAAATTCTGCCTTGTTTGCTGTTTGTTTATTTTGCATGTGTAACATTTGGCTCTTAATTACATTGTCTCCTTTTAGTAAAAAATAAGTAAAAAATATTGTACCACATACATGCTATAATTTAATAGTCTGTCTAGAAAGTATATATGCATATATTCCATATGTATTCTGTGTA
Source organism: Ellobius talpinus (assembly GCA_001685095.1). NCBI lineage: Eukaryota > Metazoa > Chordata > Mammalia > Rodentia > Cricetidae > Ellobius > Ellobius talpinus. The sequence continues at coordinate 10,257 of LOJH01013014.1, read as the reverse complement.
TACTATATATATATTCATTATATATAATGTGAGCATACAACATACAATACTGTGCCAGGAATAAAGTGATATCCAATATTTGTTGGTCTGAGTTGACTGAGTACTATCTTAACTATGTCAACAAATAAGAAAAATAGCCAATTTTAAGAACATCTTACCAATTTCTAAAAGAAACAGTAATACAGGAAACAAGTTAAGAATTCATTTTTATCTCTTTACTTCCTGCATAGACAAGAAAATTTTATGAGTTTATGGACTGACCATGCCATTTCTTCAAAAAGCCTAGGAAAGCTGAGAACACCAGCATGTGCCTTTCCTAGAAATAAAAATGCTAAACAGTGAAATGATTGGGGTAAAGCTGTATGTGTGATATATATGACTCAGATGTGACAAGTTGAGAAATGAACAAGACATATGGAGCAGAAGTGGAGAATTTGAAATTCGAAACATTCTGAAAGAAACATGTGCACAGTTGGGAAAGAGAACATGAATATCGTTAGTACAGCTTGAAACTGGCTGGGTCCTCTCCTTTCATACCCCCATAGCAATTGGTTGACTCTGTAAAATACCCCACACATTCAGGAGACTGTGAGCTTTGGTATATTGTATCTTAATGCCAAATACAGTACCTTTGACTTTGGGCAAATGAAAATAAATAGTGTGAACTTTGTAAGAAGGAGATATAGAATGATAAAATTATTCCTGAAGAAAGGAACAAATGCATAAGAAGTATATTCCCAAGAAAATTTATGCTGTCAAACACCATGAGTTGTTATGTTCTCTAAGTCCAGAATTAATGCATTTCTCACCAAACACAGCAGGAGAAATTATAAATATATTAAAACCTGACAGTCCATTTCTAAGCTTGAAACCTTGTTCTCAAATTTCTTTTTTGAGTCAACAGAGAACAATAGCTTCTTCTACAAAACATGTTCTGGCATTCTAAAATAGAACAGAGCTTGGACAAATTAAAACATCATTTTTGTGTAATGTCTTTTGTCATTTAAGAGCACATCTGTTGATTTCAGATATTCCTATAGAGAGCTATTTCATCTAAGTCCAGAAAATATGTTCATGGTGGTTTTTACACATTTATATAATTTAAACCATTAAAGACGTCATCCTACCTGCCTCCTGAAGGTATTCATTGTTGACATAAGAGCTGTTTCTATGACAACTGATTTCATAAATAATTAAACAGTAGCACACAAAACATTATTATTCAGAAATGGCAGAATACATATCACTTCTGATATTGCTGGAAGCTACTACTAAGTTTAGTTATTAAAGCAAACATCAACACACTAAGGCTTTTTGATAAAGAGTAAGAGATAGAAGGTATCTTGGGGTATAGTTTAGTTGTACAGCACTCGCCAAGCCTTTGTGACATTTTGGCTTCAGTCCTAGCACCACAAAAGAAATAAACAATCATGTATAGTTAGATATAAATCTAGCTTCTTTTTATATCTTGGTTGTACTATTCTTCAATATGACAACTTGCTTTGACATTTGACTGGAGGTGGCATATTATATTATATTCTACTTTCAAATCTCAATTATACATATGACAATAAATGTATGTTTGATGGTAACCATGATGCCAAACATAAGTTCAGAAATGTGTGAAATCAGAATCACAGATATAAATTTTCATGCATCTTAAGTTCCTCAGTCTCGACCACAAAAGGACTTCCTTGTGAAATTCAGTGTCCCCAGATACTTTTAGAAGGCAGCCCACAGACTCACAGGGACATACTTCTTTGAGTTATTTTCCACAGCCAAATATTCTGTTCAAGTCCTTGAAGGATCAGAAATTGAATATATTTTGAAACAATTACTTCAAATGTGCATTTGCAACCCTCAAAGCTCAAAATATGGGACACGGATATCAAAAGATAGATACACTATTTTGAAGTAAGTATTAAAAATCTCAGTCTAAAACACTCTGAAGGGAAAGCCAGACAGTTCTTACAGCAGGGACCAAATCATAATCAGAAAGCTACCTGGTGATTTTTAAAATAAGTAAAGAGGGTTCATATGTTAAATAAACATAACACAAAAGGAAAAGAAGATTCCAGCTTTGCCATGTCCTGATTTCTCTTGACATTTCATAGTGAAATTAGGTGGCCTACCAGATTCACAGGGCAGCTAAGGGTCCCCTTTATGATGACATGCATATTGATCCATGTGGCTGGTCAATTCCCACTCTCATGACATGCTAATATATAATTCTGAGATACCTACTTAGCCTAAAGTCATAAATGCCCTCATGCCAATGTTCATCAAAGGCTTCACCGATTTGTTCTTGTATTATTTCTTGTTGTTGTTGTTGTTAATTGGAGTGTTTAAGTGAAGCAACGATATTAAAGATAGAGAGGCTAAGCAAAGAATGAGTCCCTTCAGTGTGATGAAGGGTCAAGAAGTCTTCAGAGATGAAAAGGCAGTGATAAGAAGTTTACCGGAGTTGTTCAGGGATCAAGGAGGAAACATCTTAAGCTAGCTTATCCACCATGTAGTGTGTCGGGTTTCTGGTTTGTAATCAGACCTTAATCTCAAGCTTGATTGCACAGGGTTTACCAGCTGATGTCAACAGCAGTGAAGCCTCCACTGCCTAACACAATGAGCTGCCTTGGAATAGCATTTAGGTAGGCAGAGGGGTCTTTTGTTTCCTACTCAAGTGCGATACCTCTTGGGAAGACATGGAGCATGTTGTCAGTAAGGTCTCCATTGTTGTGAAAGACATGAAATACACATATCAGCCTCGCTTTATGGGTGTGGCGACTGCACTCCAGAAATTTTGGGGAGCAATCAGGTTAAGCCCTGAAAGTGAGAATGAGGAACCTAATTCAAAGTGGGATGACAGTGACAATCTTACCAAGGGAGGAGGAAATTGCTTGACTATACAACAATAAATAAACCTGAGTGGTCAACATTAGACATACACAAATCCTAAATAGTATATTAAGATTTAAAAATTTAAAGAGCTATATAAAATAGAGAAATAATATTTTCTGGGCAAGAAATTATTTTCTCTTAACAGGAGAATAAGATTTTTTCAAGGCGTTTCATTTGTCTTCCCAATGTTAAAATAAAATTGGACACAATTATGCTCACCTTGAATAAGAATTACAAGAAAAGATTCTGGTGTTAAATATATAGAGAATACCACATGGTATTGGAAAGGAGTTTTGTTAAGTACAGCAAATGTTATAAACATAGTAAAGATTTTCAAAACTATATTTTCAGGGGATGTGTTTCTACTATCTGAGGAAAATCCTACAATTCTAATGTATTTTAAAAGACTCTAATGAGATAGTAAAACACCAGTCATTTCATATATGCACAGGAATTGCCTGAACGAGAACACTAGGATCTAAAAGAGGATACCTGCTTCTCTTATTTGTCAAGATGCACAGAAAGATGTTTCCATGGTCTGCTCTACCACCTTTGTGTAGGCAGAAATATCTTTCTTCTTTTTAGTCAATGTTTCACTGCTTTATGTACGATTGTTCTTATAAAATGGAGATAAGGTCTGTCTCTGAAATAATGAGCTATACGGTTTCTGTACAGATACATTTTAACACCTTATAATCTCATAATTTTCTTAGCCACATCTAGAAATATGACTTAGGTTTTAAAAGCTATTTTTATGTTTTCATTTAGTACTCAAATACTCCATCTACCAAATGACATTTTCATTTTCCATGGACCATAAAGTAAAGACACTGTTTTTTAATGCTAGTTCAGAATCAGTGCTGGCAGACAACTGGTTGCAGCCTATTTCATCTAGGTTTTATTTCCTCTATGAGAACTTCTGGGCACTCAGATTTTCCTCACTGAGTTTGTAGATGAGGTCCTCAGTTTACACTCCTTAGGAGACAGTAGTGTCTCCACAAACCACTTAAGATTCCTCACCTTTATTCAACATTCCCACACACTGACAGTAGCTTGGACTTTAAAGTGAATCACATAAAAAATTAAAATATATGGGAAAACTAGTTTCACCACAACTTAAAAGGCTCTTTCTTAAAAATGCTGTATTCTCTAATTGTGTGATGGGAAGTTTTTACTTTGAATATTTAAATTGCCTGGGGGTATCAGGACACATATACAATATTGGCTTCGGTAATTCCAAATCAGAAATAAACTGGAAGATTACAAGAAATTAAAACGTCACTTTTCCAACCAAAATGTGAATCATTTTTACCATCTAGAATATTATTCCACTAGCATAGAATGGTCTTATAAAATTTAAAATCTGTGAGTGGTGGTACTACTTTTTTATTTCATCTCATTTCAATTTCTTCTAAAACGCACTGATGAGCCCGGCTGCACAAACATCAGATTTGCTTATTCATGATCCTGTCTTGCAGTAAACAATTTCCACAATCCAAACAAAGCAATATCAATCCCTTTAGGAAAATATGTCCATAAATGCTAGTTTCTGGGTTTTATTCCACAATAAATTTATAAAATTGTACGATAAACAATTCTGAAAGCCTCTATGTTTAATAACAATTATTTCATTTTACTTTAATTAATTGTTCAGTGCTGAGGTTTGAGCCTATGGCCTTTCATATATGAGGGGATGCTTCCCTACTGAGTTATCCACAGTCTTCCGTTCAGTCCTCTTTGTGAGACGGGGGCTCAGTACACTATCTTGACTCTACTTGAACTCACTAAAGCCCAGTGAAGCCCAGAGATTACAATCCTCCTGCCTCTACCACCTGACTTGCTAGGAATACACGTTGCACCACCAGGCTCAACTGGACACTTTTATATATGACTTTAATATATCCTTTAAAAAAATTACAATGCTAAATTTAAAGTTATAGGACAATTGAAGTCAAATTAGTTATCTCTTCATTATTCTCTGAAACAACAATGTGGAAAATGAAATATGTAATGTTTTTAAACGATTACTAGGCAAGGATATCTACACTTAATGCTGTAGTCTCATAATGTAGCCCAAGCATTTACACTGAAAAATAGCTATCTTTTTCATGAAGCCAATGAAAGTAAGTTACAAGAACTTCCTCCCAGTAAAGTCTTCAAAACACCCCATAAAGAGAACCTGTGATGTTTTCTTGGATTGAAGATCAAATGATAGTTCAACTCCACTTGAAACAGGAGCCTGTGATCATAAACGTACCTTGTCCTTGGGTTACGCCATAAAATTCAGCTGCTATCCTGGCGGCCTCCTTTCGGTTGCCTTTCACGATGTAGAAATGACTAAGGATGGCAAGGCTGATTTTCACAAAAAGTTTAAAACAGAAAAGGGAGAGTATAGTAAAATAGACATTGGATAGCTGTTGAGCAAACGGCCGGCTTTCTTCTAATACCGACATTGCTGCAGAGGAATCTGCGGCGGTGCCAAGCCCCAGCCGAGTCTCAACAGTGCCTGGCTCTCTTCCGGGGTACTCTTGAACAGCTGGTCCTCAGGAAAGAAAATATCAACTGGTAATGATGTCTAAGGCTCAAATTATTTATACTGTCCATAAAAGTTCTTCGCCAGCTCCTATTGGTCTGACAATATTCCATGGAAGCAACCAAATCAAGTTTCGCAAGCCTCCTGACTTTCCATTCTCCATATAAAATGATACACCCTCTTTCTGTTCCTGGTTGTAGGAGTCAAATATTGAAATAAATAATGCTGATGATTTCCTTTTTTGGTATCTAATTATCAAGAACAACTGGAGGAGAGAGGCATGGCTCAGAATCGGCACCTGGCACTAAGCCTGGAGACCTGAGTTCCACCACTCGGCCCCACACAATGGAAGGAGGGTACCAACTTCCATTTGTTCTCTGACCTGCATGCCTGTGCTGTGAGGAGGGTTTGTGTGTGTGTGTGTGTGTGTGTGTGTGTGTGTGCACGCACACACACACACTCACAAAAATAAATAATTTAAAAAAGAAAATTGAATATTTTTGTGTATTTTATACACATGGTTTATGTAATAATACTGAAGAGAAATTAATTGTTCTAACTCAAGAGTTTAAATCTGTTGGCCATGAACTAAATCATCAGATAGTCCACAGATGGGACCTGAATGAGGACCCATTGACGTACTGATTACATCAATTTTGTTAGACAATAGTGTTTTTACATATAAATTAGGCTATCCTGTCATCTATTAATAGACTTACACTGCTAGTGTGACACTTTCAAACACCTATCGGCTGTTTTCTACATGTTGGGCCCAAGACCTAACAGTGCCTGTCACTAGGGCAGCATAGTTTCAGGAGCAAAAGGACAGAACTTAGACAAATAAAAGACAAAGCAGCAAAAAGCCTAATTCTGGCAGGAAATAAGAAGACTTCCTGGGGATGGAGGGTGATACACAAAAGAATTACTGAACAAATATAACTGTTCACAAAAAAACTGAAAAGCCAATCCAACTAAACTTAGTCACAGGTCTAGCTATGATCAACTTAAAATGTACTTTCTAGACCTATAATCTTGGATAACTAAGATCAATTTGGGAATGAAATATGGTATATGTGTATCTTATGTATATGTGAGCAGTCTTATGTATTCCCAGATATAAATGATAGTTTAAAAGAGAAATGGAATCAATTATTTTGAAACATGATGAACAGCGACTTTGTTTACATAAATTCAATTTCCTTTCATATTCTTTTGAAGTAATACTTTCCCTTGCTAACTTCTGAGCATTTCAGTAAAAAAAAAGACACTAATACAAAATATTGTGATATATGTTTATGTCACCAGATTTAGGGTCTGCTCATTTTAGATTATGTCTTACTTCTGCTAGGTTTCAAAGTAACAAAGCATAAACAACAGCGGCTCTGGCGGAAGCAAGGATCATGTCTGTGATGTGGCCTTCTGAGAAGTGTGACTTGTCATTTTAATGTGTATCTTATCAAGACAGTCTTGACTCTCACCAAATATTCCTAAGAGAATGGAGACATGGCGGTTGCATATATGTGCCATTTGGGACACAGCACACATGACTGTTGAAGCACTGAAGACGGAGTGACCACATGGTCCTCTCTACCCCTGATGTGGAAACTGTGTCAAGAGAGTGAACTCACCAGAATTATGTTCTGGTGAGTCTTCTGTCTGGCATGGTGAGGTCTGAGCACACACTGGAGAGGAGCCAGTGAACAGCTGGCCCATCACAATGCTCTGAGTCATGGAATGACTTCCCCTCCAGTGCTCTGGAATCAGAAATAAACCTGCCTTAGTCACATCTAAGTGCCTGTCTAAGGTTTCGGCCCTTTCTCTTACCAGTAAAAGCTCTTATAAATAATCCCCGCACAGCAGTTACTCAGTAGCCTAGATTCCTGGGGGCTAAGAAACACTTCCATTCACTATGGCTGAAGTCATCAGCTCAGCAAGCTTTAATCCCTCCTGCTTTACCAGTAGAAAAACATTATCACACGATACTTAAAATTTTATTTGCAGATGTCAAATTAAGGGTTTTTTTTATAAATTCATTCATTCTCACCTCTTTGTTTTATGTAGGTAACACCCACCCATAATAAATCTTGCCACCTGCTTGCTAGCTTCTTAATTTGAAGGCCTAATAAAATAACGTAGAAAATGAACTGAGAAATACAAATTAGATGCTAATTTCCATATAAAAGACTCCAAAACATCATCTTAAATGATTGGCAATACATAAAAGACTCTGAAAAGTATTTGTACATCCATTTTCTTGGCTTAGAATTTTCTTTTTCTTTTTTCTGGATCAAACAAAATTTTTGCTGTTTCTTCTTTTAATATGTTTCTTGAGAATTTAATAAATGAGTAGTTCATATCATTTCCACCTCACCTTCTCCCATGCATTTAAGTCTAGAGAAGGGGATGGCAGGATACAGGCACTATAGAATGGAAAATAGAAAAACTTGGAGGGGGCTCTATCTGGAGAGAAGAAAGAAGGAGAGAAAAATACAGAGAGCGAGAGGAGAATGGATAAAGTACAAAAAGGATGTTTAAAAAGCCATAGGGAATTGTAATACTTTATTTACTTAAAAATGTACACACATACACACACATATTTTAAGGGTCATAATGCACAATGTCCCTCACAAGGGTCACAGACTACTAGTATCTGGCATGGGAAACCTCAAGGTAGTCCAAGAGATCCCTAAAACAATAAAGAATACGGCCATCGCCTTTGGTTGCCTCCAAGAACCTAAAGGTAAGACCCAGTTGTTGAAGACATCATGCACTTTGGACACAGGACTTGGAAGATTTGAACTGGATGTGACCTGAAAGCCTCCTCTCTGAGGACCAGCTCCTATAGAATGCAAAGGTGCTATGCAAGCTTTCAACGGAGCAAAGACAACAACAATCCTACTCATTGCATAGCCTATAAGACACAATGACGAACATGACAAGACACCCACAAGGGTGCAGTAGTGGCATTTAGGTCTTAGGAGTAAGCAGAAGCAGAAGTCTAATTGGAACTAAGGCCTACTCAACAAGAGAGAACTCATACGCCGTTATTCTTTGCTATCCTAGCTGTCTCCCTGTGGCTGACAAGGTCATGGATCCTAGAGAGAACTTACTGCGGCTACCTTCCCAAATCAGTGTAATTACTTACTGAATTCCAAATACTCATCCTTTTAGCCACAGAAAAATGTAGGTTTCATCCTTCATCAAAAGAGCTTCTTTTTTTCCTTTTTCTTTTTTTTTTTGTCACAGACAGAGACCATCACATAAATCCCCAACTGGTCGAAATGCAGAGAATCAGTGACTGTGGGATGGCAAATTTTATAAAGTTCACCTACAACAAAATCCCATCACCTAAGACTCATGGCACACTGAAGGAGAAGGAGAGGGGTAGAAAGACTTTAAAAGCCTGCTGTCTTCTATATATAACAGGGGAGCTGCATTCATGAAATCTTAATAATATGACCAACTAAACAAGACCTGTGCAATAACACAAGCTGATATTCCTTTGTGAACGGTGAAATTTCATAAGGCCCCACCCTTAGCTGAAGAGCTACAGGTAATTAATGGCCCCTAGAGACGGGGAATCTGCCTTCTCCAAGAACGAATCCCCTGATGGTATGCAATCCTAAGTGACAGCCCTAACCACAGACACACGGGAAGAGCAACACTAAATGGATGCAGAAGGCTATATTTATACAGATGCATGGAAGCATACACATATGCAATAACAATAATTTCAGAAATCATGAATTTGAGAGTGATTGGGAGTACAGGAGGAGTTGGAGGGGAGAGAATGAAGTGGAAATGATGTAAACGCAGTTACTCTTCTGTGAAATTCTCAAAATTTGGGAAATAAATTAAAATAATTTGACATATATAATTGGAGCTTTCAGAATGACAAAGTCTTTTCAGTCTATTTTGTATTTTCACCATATTTATGTCTCAATATCCTCTCTTTCTTCTTCCTTCCCCCTTACCATAAGACATAGAGTCTAAAAGTGGAGAAAACATACAGTATTTGTCTTCTGAATCAGGCTTATTTTGCTTAAAGTGGTAATAAGCTCATTTATATGCATTCAGTAATTTTTAAGTAAACTATGTCCCTTTATTTTCTGGCAGAAATATACAGGCTCTTAATGAATCTACAATAATGAGTTCCAAAATAAAAGAAAAATGACAAGAACATATTTCAAACAGTGAGGAGCTGCTAATGCCCAGCTCCACTAATTCCAGGCATCTTTCCAGTCCTAGAACAGGGAGGCTGGGGAGAACTCATATGCAGTGAGTATAAACTGTTGTTTACCCATAACTATGAAGGCTTGTCATGGCTGAAACAAAATGAAAGAAAAAGAAACCACACAAATTCTGACTGGGGATATTGTACATCACTGTTAAGACTTAAAACACAATTGGAATGTAAGCCTTTTCTTTTAGTTTTGTGAAACTTCATGAGAAAAAAATAAATATACTGAAGACTTAGATATTTAGAGTGGAGAAGAGTTTGAAATAAATACAGAAATGTCTATACATGAGCTTCTTAAAGGAAATTAGTAAATGAATTTGCCTTATCTTCATTTAGTAAATCCTATTTATCCTTACCCCAAAGCTGCTCTCATAAGAAAGACAGCATTATTTGTAATAGCCAGAACCTGGAAACAACCTAGATGGCCCTCAATGGAAGAATGGATAAAGAAAGTGTGGAATATATACACATTAGAGCACTACTCAGTAGTAAAAAACAATGACATATTGAATTTTGCATGCAAATGGATGGAAATAGAAAACACTATCCTGAGTGAGGTAACCCAGATCCAAAAAGATGAATATGGTAT
>LOJH01013013.1:1244-25148 GCA_001685095.1 Ellobius talpinus | reverse complement strand
AGAGAGCTCTATGGCTGTGAAACACAAGCTAATTAGAAACAACTGTTCACGTTGCACAATAATGTAGGCCCGTAAAGCAAACAAGCAACAGACTGGTTTTATTTAAGGATTTGGTATTTGGTCCTTATGAATTTTTGGAATTATTTCGATACTTTAAATTGCATTAAAATGTTATGAATTCCAGAAGGGCCCTTACATGTATTCTCAGGTGAGTGATGCTAACCCCAGCCTAGCCCTTTCTCTTTCTAAGGCTGTGAATTTAGTTTCACTGTTCCCTTTGTGTGCAACTGTTCAGTGGACCAAGCTTCTGAGACCATTCTTGGGGAATAAGTTTAGATAGTTATGGAGTGAGACAATGGAGGAGACAGAAGTCTAAAAATCAAACACAGACTTTGCAACAGCAACAAAACCCTACAACATAGTAACTGTTGGGAGAGCCAATTATTGTTCCTTAGTAATGTTTCCTTTAGTATTTCTGAATGTTTGAACATTTCCTCCACATTTTAAAAGTTGCTATTAGTGAGGGTATAACTCACATTTTCAAAATGTTTTACAGCCACTGTTCTGTTTAAAACCCAACTCAGAGTATCAGATTCCCTATTATAGATTTAGAGATATGATTCTAAACAGAAAAAGAGGGGGTTGCCGTTGGATCTGCTACCCTTGTTTCCTCTGCCGAGTACCCAGAGTTATAAGAGGATTTTTCATTTGGAATGAGTCTCAGTGAAGCTCTCTATCAAACCTGGAAAGGATGATTAATATTTAAACTCATAGCTCTGAAACCCTGGCACTTGAGAGGTAAGTCACCATGGATATCTCTGCAGACACTTTCTAGTCACTCAGAGAGCCCTCTCCCAGTAGAGCTTTGGCCCTATGGCTAGAGTCGTAGTTTGCTCTGTTGATAGAATTTTGGGGGCCACTCTCTCTTACTGAGCCCTAAGCCCTACTCGGGTTCTGGCCCCTCTTTCACAGGCTTCTTCTCTTATCAGAATGTGTGCCTCTTTTTTTTCTTCACCCTGCTAAATCTCTGCCTCTACAGTATAAGCTGAATCTTGCCCAATTTGTTTACCCTAAACAACCACCGGCTGTGACTCTCTCCTTCTGCATAATAAGCATCCATGGCTTTTCTACCCCCCACTCCCCACCAACATGGACATAGTCAAAGGCTTTTGCAAATTAGCCCAGTCTGGTGAGAGATACAGCAAAAAGGCTAGCCTACTGTATCTCAAAAATCAGACAAGCATCAGATTTAAGACCTAGCTCAGATCTGTTGTCATCTGCCTAATAAGTGTTTGCTTCAAGTCCATCTTATTCATCCAGAACACCATTCAGCATGCCACACAAATGTACATGAATACATAGATAGCATCCTCTTGAACTATGAATGTAGAGATAAGAGCCACCAACACACCAGCTAACATGGGATGAAGAGGTCAGGGGGCTTGACTTTAAGCCCTGCTCTCAGCCATGGCTACACCATTTTAAAAAGTTCCTTTGTTTTCAATAAATGATGACACTGACCCTCAAACCAGCCCAAATTTCTGTCACTGTCTCTCTACTGATCCCTGATTCTGGTTAGCCCTAAGAGATGTTCATGGATGGCCTGATGTACTCATAATTCTTTATCACTCCTAGAAAGGACCAATCTCAGGACCAGAGGGAAACTTTTTAACTTATATGTCCTACAACACCCCTCTTCTGACCTGTAACACCTGCTTTTCCTGGTGAACACACTGAGGACTCCCTCATTGCTGACCTGCTCAATTTCATTAAAGAAAGAAAGAAGAAAGAAAGAAAGAAAGGAAGGAAGGAAGGAAGGAAGAAAGAAAGAGAAAGAAAGAAAGAAAGAAAGAAAGAAAGAAAGAAAGAAAGAAAGCTAGTTTATGTTTAGTCTGTAGACTTCTGAAGTGCTTCTCTTGCCTGTGGATGCCTTCAACCAAATCTTTCTTTTTCCAGCCCCACCCTTGCTTCCCCTGTTGTCTTGCAATGTGGTTTTTCAGCCAAGCGACAAACAATAACGTATTTTTCCAGATGGGAAAAGGGTGACATAGACCAAACGTTCTCCATGCACACCTCCCTTACCCTATGAAACAAAGGCTCACAATCTGCCCAGATATTAAAGTTTTACATTATTCTTTGAGGTACTACAGGGATTTGTCTTGTGTGTTCATGAATATATTGTGCTACATGTATGTAAACTGTTTTTATGAATCATAAGACATATGGCCACTAGTAAGATTACAAAGTTGCTATGAACTTGATTTTAAGATGTGTGCATGGGTATGGATGTACATGGATGGGTGTGTATAAATAAACATTTTAAAGTGATAACGTGAATTAATTTTTTGAGACAGGGTCTCTCTGTGTGGCCATAGCTGTCCTGGAACTCACTCTGTAGAGAATGCTGGTCTAGAATTCACAGAGATTCCCCTGCCTCTGCCTCCTTAGTGCTGGGATTAAAGGTGTTCGTTCCGCTTTAATCACCACCTAGGGGTGTTTTAAATTTTTAAAACTACATATACGCTTTTCCAGTATATTTAAAATGATCCTCATGTTCTCCCTATACACATAATTATTAAGTATCTCTGATATAACATAAATGTTTTCTGTGTTTCAAATAATATTTATTAAATTTTCATTTTAAATATAAATCCTATAAGCAAACTACACTTTTAATTTTAAAAGATATAAAACATATATACTTGATTAATAAGTTAAATAAAGAAAAATATTTTTACAGAAAATATTTTTGTTATGTAAAAGCTTATAAGAATGATTATAGTTTAGTTTTAACTTAATTGACTATAACCCTTAAAAGTAAAATTCTGTTACATCCAAATAAAACCAGAGTCTGATTCCCTACTTATAACAGAGTTTTCTTAATTTTGGTATGCATTTACTAACATTTATGAAGTCTTAGTAGAATTTAGGAAAACTGGATTACATAAACCAAGATTTTGTTTTATCCTTTTTCTATATGATATTTAAAACTTGAGATTAGATTTCTCCAAATACTGTTTCTGAGTCTGCCAATTGACTAAGTTACATAGTAACCATAGAGCTGGCATTCTTGGTCAAAAACTGAAATATAAATATGGTCCACTACACACCATTTCATCATGTCTATGCTCTTCAGCCCTCTGAATTAATAATCAAATAAAGAACCAACTCTAAGAATCTATGACTCCCTACTTCTGTGTTCCTTAAATCCTGTGTATTTACAAGCTATTTAACATCTGTCTGTGTTATTCCTTAGTGATGAAAATGGCTAATCTTAGATCTGAGAAGACTATAGACAAACACAACAATAGGTCCTTCCGGCATCACTTTTCATTTGGACTCCCTTAGATCAGCATCTTGGGGGTCCCTACACTTAAACTCTTCTATCCTGAATTAGAATATCTTTTGCTTTTACCTGTTTCCCCTGCTTCTTTAAAATATACCATTTTGTCACTTTAATATCAAATATAAAACTTCAATGATAGCTGAAGAGTTAAAATATTACAGGTCCAGTGCCAAAATTATCCTGGACTCACATAACCTTTAGACAAGTAACTACAACCACGATTTTTTTTATGAGTGCAACTGCCATGTCAGATTCAGAAAAGCATTTTATAACATGGTCTTCCATATTCTAATTCTAATTCTTACCTTCTTCCCTCCCTTCCCTGCATCTCAGAGTGGATGATGCAGATGTCGTGGACAGTGCTGAGCACTCAGCAACCACTTCTCAGCACTTTGATCAGTTAACTGCTCAGGTCACGCTGGTCCACTGCTGTCCCTCTCCTCTGCTGTCTTTGCTTTCACCAACCTTACCATCTGTTAGGGATCTGGTGGTCCCTCACTGATTTCGTGTTATGATTGGGAATCTGGTGGCCCTTCCTTTTTTACTGGGACCTTCCCCCCTTGCCTTAATCACTGTTCTGTTGCTGTGAAGAGACATCATGACTAGGGCAACTATTATAAGAGAAAACATTTAACTGGGGGCTTGCTTACAGTTTCAGAAGATTAGTCCATTGTCATTATAACGGGGAGCTTGGCAGCCGGCATGGCAGGCGTGGTGCTGGAGAAGGGGTTGAGAGCTAGAGATGGGGGAGGGGGAGACTGTGCCTAGCATATGCATGTGAAACCTCAAAGCCCACCCCTAGTGGACACTTTCTCCAACAAGGCCTCCTCTCCTAATCCTTCTGATCTTCTCAGATTATGAGCCTTGCCAAGCTATTTTATTCAAACAGCCTACTCCTTGGATCCTACCTCCTTCCATCCTGGGTTTCAGCTCCTCCTCCTGTCCCTTCACCCTGATAAACTTTGAAGTTCCATTGAACTCCTGTTTATATCCATGAGTTCACATGTTTCCCAACTGAAGCTCACATAGTCCTTGGTATCATCTCCTTTCTGGACCAACTTGACTGACCAAACGAGGGCTTCTTCTCCAATGAGTACCACTGCATCTTACAGCATCCAGGGATTCCCCTCTGGACTGTCACATTCTTCATGGATGTCAGGTTTGTTTCAGTGCACTTTGGCTTTTGAAGAGAAATAATTCATAATGAGCAAATGACTAAATGGCTTTGTCTAAGCCCTTTAGATAAAAGAACAAGTGTTTGGGATTGTAAACTGTGTGACACGTGAACAATAAACACAGAAAACTCATGATGTGTATTTGTTTCCATGACTCCTATAGAATCATAATTGGAGTCTGATTTACTACAAGTTTGAGACACTGCTTTTGAAGGTAAAAAGTTCTAACACTTTCTTTTGAACCAGCAGACCCAGCACTTGAGTTTTTAATTTCCTCTTCTGCTTCAAGAACTATTGCATTTATGCATCATCCCTTGCTTGTCCTCCTAAGAAACAAGTCATTGCTTTTGGTTCCCTCTGGCAAATATAAAACATCATCAACCCTCTGCCTCAGCACCACAATTTACATTTGGTGTTACTCTCATAGAGTTAGGTTCCCCCACTTTTCTACATTTTTTTCCAAGAAGACTAGGCTTCCTCTTCACCTTCACACACGTAGCACGTCATTTTAATATTGGCCTTCCAAGAAAACATTTCAAGAATGTCTTCATTCCCTAATAAACCAACATAACTAACAGTGGAGCCAGACCTCAACTGAACACTAAATCCATGAAAGGCCTAGTGGCTCTAGCTCAGGAAATCACACTGCAACCCTGCCCTCTTTTCTCATCAGCTTGGGGCAAATAGTGGCACTGACCTCAGAGTGGGATTGGAGGGATTAACCAATAACACAGCTCATCAAAGTAGATTTACTGCCAGCAACTGCCAGTGTTCAAAGCCTTAGAAAGGACTTCACAGCTCCTGGCTCCCACCTTTCCCTGAGAAAAGGCTGTTAGGAATGAATTTTAGGAGCAATTGACTGGCCCAAGGGAAAGGCAGAGTCTCTTGCAAGGTCCATGGAACAACAGTGCAGGACCCTGGCCTTTGTGGTTAGCCAGAATGATCCATTTTTCTGCTTCTGTTGCCAGTACCTGTTAGTTTTGGAAGAAAAGCAACCAGAAATTAGCTCTATGACATGTTTTATAGAACTTTATTAGAGTAATATGAAATTATTCTTTTTCTTCCTGTGGTCTTGATCCATTCTCTAGAGTTGTATCTGATGAAATTTGCACTAACTTTTTTTTCTCTAGAAACAGCCCAACATGGAATCTTAATTTCTTAATCATTGAGTATTTTGCTGTCCATCATACGTTTTCATGACCCTTGATAAGAAAAGACATTTCAGAAAAGACCACAGGGACCAGAGGATGATATTGTTTGGAAATGACACTATTTCTGAAAGGGAATTGAATAAAACTGTAAACTGTAAACTCACCACCTTTATCATACCTAAGTTCCCACTACACAGATAGCTGGAAAAGTTTTATTTTTATTCCAACTTCCAGACAGCCCTTTTTTTTTGCCTTCTGTAACAGAAGCTAGCTTTCTTCTTCTTTACCTATTCCCAGCAGAGCAAATCTGTACTCCATCACTGCAACCTTTCGGTTCTCAGCCTCCGGCAAAGCTCTTTTTGCTGTTAATGAGAGCTGAGTCTGGACCCCAAATGTGGAGAGATACAGGAATGAAGATGTACAGCAGGCAATGAAATCCAATGTCTTTAACCTTAGAGTCACTGTCCACGATGTTCAAGTTGAGAAATAGAAAGATAGCAACATTTTAACAAAGTACTTGCTATCCTTGTAAGCTTTATTATTAATTAATTTAGAAAGATGGTTGGCAAGGATGGAGAAAAACATACCATAGGAACTTGAACCAGGGTTACAGATCCATTATGGGTTTTATTTCAAGAACATCATCTACTATTTCGCACATGTTTTGTTTTAAAGAATTGTTTCTCAATCCTTCCTAGTCATGTTTCCTTCTTGAGTATGTCATGCTGTTATTCAAAACATTAGATACTCTGAAAACTGGCCTTTTGATTAACAGCAGCACCAGCAGAATGCTGCAGAGATGAGTACACTATACTGATTCTTATAAACAACTTTCAATAATAAGCAATCTATTAGTTAAGTCCCTACTCTTTTGTGCTTAAAACTCAGAAGTGACAATCATTACCATTTTAATTACCAAAAGTTGTGTCCATATTGCTTATATTTTGTTTAAACTTTAACTGGAAAAGATTGGGGGGAGTAATTCTTTTCAGTATCTCAGAAAGAAGTTTTCTTGTGACCTCTTAGAGGGGATTTCTAGCTACCCCAAACGTCAGCAACTGTGTATGAGTCAGGGGCAATGATGTTTCTTTCCTCTGGTCTTTATGTATCTCTTATCTCTGTATGTCCTCAAGTTTACCCAATAAACATTGCTAACTTAGAAAGGTAAAAATATTTTAATCAAATAACATAGAAAATTAGATGTTGTGTAGGAAAGTATTCTTCATAGTGTTGTGAAAGAGGTATTTGAACAAGATTCTGAATGGAGACCATATTGTTGGTTGCAATAAAATAAAAGGAAAAGATTAATGACCAGAAATCAAACCTAGGTAGCAAGTTTTTACAAGGAAGTATTGTCTGGTCTAGCCTTGTAGCACACCGAAAAAAATACTTAGAACTTAGATAAATTACATGCACTGCAATTTTTATAAGAAAGTTGGTGTAAGACTATGTTTTTATTTAATTATACTCACAGCAAACTTTATACAAGCTAAATACCTTGTCAGTAAATACTCTATTAAACTGAGTGTGGATGACTGCTTTGCCAAGTTGTTGGCGCTCATATTATTTTGTCCATAATCCACAGTGAGAAACATATTTTATTAGGCAACCCTGTACATACAAGCATATATATGCGTGCGCACACACACACAGACACACACACACAGACACACACACAAGCACTCCATCATATACCAATACCTAGGTTTGCTTGATGTGAGAAGTCCTTCTATATATGTGTTGCTTTTATTGGTTAATGAATAAAGAAGCTGCTTGGGTCTATCACAGGCAAAATAGAGAAGGGTGGGAATTTCAAGCAGAGATAGATGGAGAAATTAGGCAGAGTCAGGGAGAAGCCATTTAGCTGCTTCAGGAGAAACCTTAAGATGCTAGATGGCACCTTACCCATAAACCACAACCATGTGGCAAAACACAGATTAATAGAAATGGGCTAATTTAAGATATAAGAGCTAGCCAATAAGAANTCCTTCTATATATGTGTTGCTTTTATTGGTTAATGAATAAAGAAGCTGCTTGGGTCTATCACAGGCAAAATAGAGAAGGGTGGGAATTTCAAGCAGAGATAGATGGAGAAATTAGGCAGAGTCAGGGAGAAGCCATTTAGCTGCTTCAGGAGAAACCTTAAGATGCTAGATGGCACCTTACCCATAAACCACAACCATGTGGCAAAACACAGATTAATAGAAATGGGCTAATTTAAGATATAAGAGCTAGCCAATAAGAAATATGCACAAGCTAATAGGCCAAGCAGTGATTTAATTAATACAACTTCTGTGTAATTATTTGAGCTCTGGGAAGCCGGGAATGAATAAGCAGCCTCCAACAATATGTGCTGGCTAGTTTTGTGTTAACTTTACAAAAGATAGAGTCATCATAGAGAAAGGAACCTCAATTTAAAAAATACCTCCAGAATATATGGCTATGAAACATTTTCTTAATCAGTGATCAATAATAACCCATTATGGGTGATGCCATCCCTGGGCTGGTGGCCCTGAGATTCTATAAGAAAACAGGCTGGGCAAGTCATGGAGAGGAAGCCAATGAACAGCACCCCTTCATCACCTCTGCATCAATTTCTGACTCCAGGTTCCTGACCTCACTGCTTTTGATAATGAACTGTGAGGGAAATAAGACCTTTCCACCACATGTTGCTTTGGTCATAGTGTTTCAACACAGCAGTAGTAAGCCTAACTAAGACACTAGGTCAAGGTCAGTGTACCTATCTAAGGTATGGTGAAACAGCTTAATGGTAAAACACTTGTCTAGTACATAAAAGTTTCTGTATGTGATCTCTACAAAATAAAAAATTCATATTAATGTACTATGGAACATATAAGGGAATATATACTATATTTATTTTTCTGGGTTTAGGTTACCTCAATCATGGTGATTTTTTTCTAGTTCCATCCATTTTTTCTGCAATTTTCATGATGTCATTTTTTAAACAACTCAGTAATAACGACTTCATTGTGTGATTGTACCATATTTCCATTGTCCATTTTTCTCTAGATGTATATGCAAGTTGTTTCCAGTTTCTAGCTATTATGAATAGAGCAGGAATGAACATGGTTGAGCAAGTATCCTGTGGTAGGATGGAAGATCCTTTGGATCTATGCCCCAAAATGGTATAGATGGATCTTGATTTAGTTCGATTTCCAGTTTTCTGATGAACTACCATACTGATTTCCATAATAAATGTACAAGTTCAAGAAATTAACTGAACTTCTTTAAAATTTAAGATTTCTGCTCTGTGAAGGATGAAATTAGAGAATTATGAGATGAGCCATAGATATGGAGAAAATATTTGGGTCTTTGTATGTCATCCAAGACATACAAAGAATTCTTAAAAACAATAAGAAAATTTACCATTTACTTATAAAATATGATAAGAGACCTCACTGGAAAAGCGATACAGACTGCAAATAAATATATAAAAAGATTTCTGTGTCAAATGTTATTGGGGAATTCCAAATTAAAGCAATAATGAAAAAGCATCACACACCCATCAGCATGACTACAATCTGAAACACTGGCCTACTGACAGGGAAGCTGGTCCACAAAATTCTCCTTCATGCTGGTTGAGAAGCAAATGAGATGACTCCTGTGGGCTACAGTTTGGTGGTTTGAACAAAGCTAAATATACGCATTCTTAACACAGGATCTGACTACTGGATACCTTGATGTTTGCCCAAAAGACTTGACATTTGATGCAAACTCTGAAACCTGTACATGAATGTTCATATCAGTTCAGAGCAGTTTTACTCATAATTATCAAATGTTCCTGTAGTGATATTTTGTTAGTGATGTAACAAATAAAGCTTGCCTGAAGATCAGAGTGCAGAGCTAAGCTCCTAGTTAGCCATAGAAGCCAGGCAGTGGTGGCACAGCTCTTTAATCCCAGCATTTGGGAGACAGAGACAGATCTCTGTGAGTTCAAGGTGACAATGGGATACTAGAGAGTGATCCATTCTAAAAGAGAAACAGAGCCAGGCAGTGATGGCTCACACTTTTAATCCCAGTACTTGGGAGTCACACGACTTTAATCCCAGCACTGGAAAGGTGTAGGCAGAAAGGGATGTGGCTGACCAGAGAGAGGAATATAAGGCAGGAGGAGACAGGAGGTTGGGAACTCAGTCTGAGGGTTCTTAGAGACAGGATCTTGCCACTTTGGCTCTGAGGATTTCATAGAGGTAAGAACTCATGGCTGGGTGCTCTGCTTCTCTTATCTTCAGACAAGCTTTATTTGTTAGATCACAAATAAAATATTAACACAAGTTTCATAAACCAAGATTTTATTCTGTTCTTAAATAAATTAATAAGTTTTAATACTTTCATATATTGAAATAGGATTTATTCCCACAAAGAAAAGAGTTATCTCACAATGAAAAGAAATGGAAAAAACTAAAGCGTATAACAAGCAGACTAGAAGACAACAATCCAGAAAAGCTGTGTGCATTAGTTTCCTGTTCACCATAAGACTTATCAAGAGAGAGATGAGTAGGAAGAGAACAGAGGAGTTACACAGTGAAGAAAATATTCTGTGTGTTACTATAGTGATAGATTTGTGTCATCACAAACTTCTTTAAAGCTATAAATGTGCAACACGAACACAGTCTTACCTATGTACTATGGGTAATTATATTATGAAAATGTTGGTTCACTGTTTACAGTAAGGGAACTACTCTCTTGAGAATGATGAAAAAGAGCAATTTATGGGCAAGTTTTATAATGTTCTCTTAATTTTCCGGTAAATTTAAGTTAACTAAAAAATAGAGATAAGTAAGACTATCTCTTAATCACTATTATTGACATTTCTCTGAAGCCCAACTGAACAATATTTATTATCATGAAGCTGGCATTCTTTACAGTCATGCTAAATGTGTCAGAGCTTTACTCTACTTAAAGGTGTTTAGCAGAGAAAGAGAGTTCCAAGTGTTTTTGAATAAGCAGTTGTTTAAAATTCTCTGAAGCTATAGAAAGCTAGAAACATTGTCACATTCATAATATATTGTCAAGTACCATAATTATTTTATGGTACCAGTCTGGAAAAATCATATACCTCTTCAGAGAGTTCCAGAACACACATTTAATAATAATTTTCATTGTAAATGTAAAGCTCTTGACATTACTTGAAGAAACATAACTTACGGGTCAAGGAGGAGCAGGACTTGGCAGGGGCATGTTAAGGACAGGTTTTGTCATTCTTTCTGAAGACAAAGAAAAGAAGTATAAAATGTCCAGGAACAGCCAGGATTCATTCAGAAATTTAAAAAAATAAACTTGTATTTTGAGTTGACAAGAAAAAAAATTAGTGAGTCATGAAAAACTGTTTTCCTGATTATACAAAATTTTGATATGTCTGTGGATTCCAGTGAATTAATGGTATTCCATTTAGTCAGATGTGGTCTGTACTGCATAATTAAAAGAACCCTACATTCCACTTCTCGACAGCAAAAGTAGGCTACACAAGCCTTGATATTTTTAGATTTACCAGCCATTATTGACAAGATCATTTTTTTTAAAGTTCAAAAATAGATAGATCACCACTCTGGACCCTGGAATGCATGGCTACATTTACAATGAGAATTGTAATAAAATTGGGACAAAATACATACCATATGTAGGAACTGTACACAAAAGTGTTTCACTCCTAAATATGCAATTTGAAAAGGATTCTAAATTGATGCTGTCTCGAGAAGGATTAACTTCCTCCCACTTCTTCCTGTGCCTCCAACCTTCATTCCAGAGAAATCTGGAGATAAATATTCACCGCCCATTGCTGGACACTGGGAAGATTTCAGTCAGAGAATTATTACCTATGAACCCAGGGTGTGGTGGTTTGAATGAGAATGTTTTCCATAGGCCCATGTGTTTGAATACTTGGTTCCTAGTTGATGGAACTGTTTGGGAAGGATTAGCAGGTGTGCCTTTGCTGGAGGAGGTGAGTCACTGGGTTGGTAGGTTTCAAGATTTCAAAAGGCTGGTGATGTTACATTCCCAATGTGTTCCCTTACTTGCTTGTTGATGTAGATGTTAGTTCTCAGCTGTTTCCATGCTTTGGCTCCACCATCATAGATGCTAACTCTTGGAAACCTTTAAAAAAGCCCAGTTGAACACTTTGTTTTATGAGTGTTCTTGGTCAAGGTTTTTGTAACAGCAATAGAAAAGCAGTTAAGTCACCTCTATTTTTTTTTCCTTTTTAATTTGATAAACAGATTTGCAGTTCCTTAGGTACTTATGGCTTCATGTTTCCAGTGCTGCTAGGTCAGTGGTAGACCTATGATCAACAAAGGCAAGTGAATTATAGCTCAGAGGGTTCTGACTCCTGACTTAACATACAAAGGCATAGAAGTAATAGAAGTAGGTCTGAGCCAGTAGAAGACAGAGATGCCCCACCAGAACTCATAGTCTTGGGTGGTGGGAGGCTACAACCAACCATGGGTATCTGATGCCAGGTCATTAAGCACCATCATGCCAAGTGTTGCCTGTGGTTTCTCAGCTGGGGTGTTCAAGAGAAGAAAAGCCACAGCTTTGTGCCATGCCTTGTGGCTGGGGTGGGCAGGACTCAACCTAACACCACTTGTGACTCAACCAGGAGTCTTGCCACCAGGCCATTGGACACCATTAGGGTGAGCAAGTACAGGGTGGGGAAATGGAAGAGTGAGAGGCACAACGGTTCATGGGTTGGGGATAGAGGGGGATCTGAAGAGGTGAGGGTGGTGAGGGACATGCTGAAGTAAAGGGCCTACTAGCCACCAGAGTCCAAGATGATGTCTGGGCCTGGGCTATTGCTAAGGGCCACATTTTGGTCTGAGTCCCTGGAACAATGTTGATGTCTGTAGCTCCTGTTGCCCACTGAGGGCCATGCAGAAGCCTGAACTCTAAGTTGCCCCCTGGGGCCATTTTCATTTCCAAGGCCATGCTTCCATGGTTGGCCAGGCCAACCTGGGTGACTTGCACTGCCACCTGGAGTCATGGGGATATCCAGGCCTAGGCTGCTGCCTAGGACCATGTCTGGGTCCATGTTCCTACCATAGCCAGTGTCAATTTTGATGTCCCTGGCCCATGGATGCTCAGGGTCTAGGCTACAACCTATGATCATGTTAATGTCTGAGGCCTGTGCTTCCCCCATGTAAAGCTCATTTGAATGGCCCTTGACTTGAATGGCCTATCTCCCAGGCTGCTCTCGAGATCCATGTATGGGTCCATGGCCCTACTGCAGCCAAGGTCTGTGTTGATGTCCATAGCTCCTGATGCCATGGAAGGCCATGCCCATGCCTGGGGCCTTGTTGTAAGTCACATGAAACCAAGCAGGTGTCTGAGGACCATGCTACTTCCAGGGCCATACTGATCTGGGTGGCCTGTGCTGCCACCAAAGCAATGGTGAAGTCCAGGACTGAGCTGCTGCTGAGGGTCATGTGCGGGTCATTGTCCTGCTGCAGATGGGGTCTGTAATGATGCCTATGGCCAGTGTTAGCACAGAGGCTCATTGGAACCATGCTGTGCTGAGCCAGTTCTGCCCCTCTCTGGATACTGTAGAAGGAGAGATGGCCCCACCCCTCAGGAGAGAGCTGGTCCCCACACTTGGGAAAGACTGCCTCACTCCTTACCACAGGCATGCATATCACCTGGGCAGCATCTTAGAGCTGACCCTGTTGTCAGTCTGCAGGTGAGCCAGCCCTAAGGGTATGTGAACATGAGAGCTGATACCCTCCTCCCCCATATTCCCTCCACAGCAATCTTGCCTGGGCAAAGTGGTAGAGACAGGGACATGTATCTCATGACCTAACACATTGCCTGTCAAATAGAAGCTTTTAATAAACATATTTGAATGATTACTATAATCAAGAAATGTTGGTTACCATCAATGCCTGGGCAATGATCACCTTATACCATGAATGGTCCTATGGTGGCTCTAAGAATGGATAACCAAGGAATTTGATTAATGAGTCATCTTTTTCCCTACTATAGGGCTTCATAGAGGACAGGTGTTTAATAAAAGCTGAAGGAAAACATGAAATCCTATAAAATATGTTTCAACTGGGAAATTTTTTTATTAATTCTTCTTTGTACAACTTCTATAGTCTCAGTATATTGATCTCCCTCCTTAAAATTCATGCTTTGAAACGTAATATCAGTGTCAATCTGTAAGTGTTAATATTTGAGTTTTTTGAGATCCTGTTAAGTTATGAAGGCTCTACTTTCACTAATTATACAAGCATCCTTAGAAAAGAGGCCTGATTGAGGTTATTCATCTCCCCAGCCACATGAGGACACAGACACAAGGTACCATCTTTGCAGGTCAGAGTAATCTTTCACCAGTCACCGCATCTGTCCATGCCTTGATTTGAGGCTTCCTGCCTTCAAGAACTGTGAACAATAAATGCATGCTCTCTATCAAAATTAGTCTATGACTTTTTGTAGCAACATTAGTGGAGTATGATAAAATTCTAATACGTTATACTGTACAAGAGGAGTTAATCTAGTCATATTCTACCAAATTTTCTACTCTTCCACTTTTACATCGGGTAATACCACTATCCCCTAAGAGCTGCAAAACTGAGTTCTGTCTCAACTAGAGCTTAAGGAAAAGGAAAAAACACAGCCCTGTTTTCTTTTAGTGCCAGAGCTAGAGACAGGAAACTCCAGCACAAATATCCATGAGAAAATGTTAATTTGACCCCTCGCCAAAGAGTGTTGACATTTGACAAGTTTGTGTTTTCAGATCTGACACTAAGAGTGTTTTCAGGGTAAAGAATTTTTGAGTTAAAAAACAAGGTTTGAAGTATTTTAATGAAAACCAACACGGACTCTGGGAACTGGAAACATTTATTGGGCCTATGTAGACTGAGAGTACTTACAACAACACATTTTTATTTATTTAGCCTGTAAAATTCAAGGTCTTTGCTTCTGGGCCTAAAATAACACCTTTTTCTTTTTTGATCCTAAAGTTGAAGGACTGAGAAAACTGTGTATTTATGGAAAATATAATAAGAAAGGCCAGGATATTTTCATAGCTGCTTCTTTAGTACAATGCAAATAAAGAAACTAGAGTCTCAACTTCAAGCATCAAGTGCATTTCACAGTTTTTTTTTAAGCTGACAAGCCTGAGTTTTAAAAACATTAACAAATACCATGTTGCCCAAATTAAGCTGCTTAAAAACTTGGGATGTACTTTAATGTAAATAAAGTCAACTTTATATTTCAGTTTCATTTTAAGCAAATGATATCCTAGAAAGGAATAGATGCCCTAGTTTGGTTTCTCTGTTACCATATATCTTAGCCACTCTTCTCTTGTTGTGAAGAGACACCATGACCAAGGCAACTTATGAAAGAATACATTTAATTGATACCTCGCTTACAGTTTCAGAGTTAATCAACAAAGGGAAGCAAGGCAGCAGGCAGCAGGCATGGCGCTGGGGCAGCAGCTGTGAGCTTACATCCTGATCCACAGGCAGAAGGCAGAGAGAACAAGACTGGGAATGCATGAGATTTTGAAACCTCAAGTCCCACCACCTCTCACACACTTCCTCCAATAAGACCATACCTCTTAATCCTCTCAAACAGTTCCATCAACTATGAACCAAGCATTCAAATATATGAGCCTGTGGGGGCCAGTCTCAAACTGCCATACCATGATAAAGCACTGAACAAAGATAATTTGGAGGAGAAAAATGTTTTTTTACAGCCCATCATGGGCAGAAGCCAGGGTAGGAACTCTAGGCAGGAAATGAAACAGAAACTACCATGAAAATAAAACTTCTTACTCAATTGCTTCCAGACATATGTTCATAGCATACATGTTATGATATAGCTCAGACCCACCTTCCCAGGATGTGTATTACCTACAGTGGCCTGGACCCTCCTACATTAATTAGCAATCAAGAAAGTGCCCCAAGAACACGCCCATGGGCCAATACGACAGACGTCATTCCTTAACGGAGATTGCCTTTTTCTCTGTGTGTCTAGGTTTATATGAAGTTGGCAAAAACTAACTAACACAAATGTAGATAGGAAGACATCAGAATATTTTAAGTTTAGGTCATTTATTTGGCTGCTAGCTTGGAAGATCGTGTAATCTTTAAATTTGGGGTCTCCAGTTGTAAATTTTAAAAGCTAATTGTGTTGTAGTGAATTCAAATGTTAGAATTAAAAGCAATATTAGAGTTAAAACATCAAGGTCAGGAAAAAAGAGGAAGGTAAATAAGAGGGCTTGAAGCTGGGTGTAAGATGGTCCAAAGTCACCAATAAGATACAAACAAACCATTTTCAGAAAGGTCCACCTGACTCCCAGGAATCTCCAAGCTACCTCCCCAATGCACACAAGATGATGTTTCCTTTTCATAGTCTCGTATCTAATTCAACTAATTGCAGTGGCTAAATTGTGGATAAGGGTAGCTTGTTGTGGAATATTTAACTATGTAAAGATGTGTAACTTTTTTATGCTGTGGAATATTTAACTGTGTAAAGGTATGATACATTTGTTTATGCTGCATTTGTTTAATGATGTAAGGATGTGTTACATTTGTGTATGCTGCATTTGTTTAATTATGAAAAGATGTGTTGCTGTTTCACCTTGCCTGCCTAAGGCTCCTGATTTGTCTAATAAAAAAGGTGAATGGCCATTCACTAGGAGCAGAGGAATAGGCATGGCTATAAATATGAGGAGAAATCTAGGCTAAGAAAGAATGAGATTCGGGAAGGAAGGGAGAAAAAAGGGGAAAAGAGAGGATGAGAGAGATTTCTGCAGTCAGCCAGGCAGCTTCCAGCCAGCAGACACAGAGCAGGACACACAGAAAGAAAGGGAAAATGTCCTAAGGCAAAAGGTAAAGTAGAACAGGTTCATTTAAGTTAAAATTAATGACAGAAGCCTAAGCTAGGTCAAGCATTCAAAACTAATATTAAGTTCCCATGTCATGATTTTGGAGCTGGTTGATGTCTCAAAAAAAAAATCTTGGTACATTAGCTTGTAGAAGTTTTCTACCTGGTTCTAAGAAGGCCATCTCTACTACACCATAGACTAGGAACTAAAAATGAAGTAACCAAGAAAAACTGTAGCTGCATCTGGCCAGCTGTGATAAAAAATCAGCTCCTTGTAGGTAGTAAAGAAAAAGATCCATGGCAAATGGCAAACTGGTCATGTAATCATGAGAACAAGACAGCATGGTTTGTATGTCACTTAGCAGAGCCAGTTAAGGTCAGTGGCTAGTGGATTCCACCAAGGTCAAGGGCTAGAGACCTACCCAAGGCTAACAACTGGCAAATCAAGCTAGCAATGATCAAGAAAGATAATAGCAAAGTTACTATGATACATGACTACTCTTGGATCAGCAAGCAACACCTGATCACCTCCCAACTTTGGCACAGAGAACATGCACAGACCATGTGAGCACCATCCCACTGGCTGAGCCCACAATGTGCCCAGAGAATTAACTGTAGAATTCACATAAGCTTTTTCCACTTTCTTCCATGAGTCCTATAAAAAGTTCCACATAACACAGCTCCATGGGTTTCCTTCCCATCCTTGAGAGTTTCATTTTTCTTGACTCTTGCTCTGTCTTTTCTCTGTGTCTTGAGTCCTCACGAAATGAGACACTTGAGACAATGAGATAATGTCTCATGTTTACTTCTGGTGACATTGGTTTTCTGACATAATAGTTCATGGGTCAAGCCCATCAGTGCTGGGAAAAGCTTCTCCTCTCTCAAAGATCTGAATCAGTAGTCATTTTAAAATTTATTTTTATGACATCTAAATGGAAGAAATTATATGAAAGTATCCTGCCCTGCTGTGGGATTTTGATCCAATTAGCCAATGACCTTTAAGGCAGCAAGACCAAAGGCATGGTCTTGTCTGTGACAACTTAAAAATGGAGGGGGAGAGGTCGCACACTCTTTCGCTTTCTCACCAGGGTGATGGGACCCTAGATCCCCTGGGCAGAATGGCGGGACACAGAAGCTGGATCATCAAAGCATCTAATCTGTATCAGTGAGTGTTTATTACCATTTTATCCTGGATAAATACTTGAGACCCTTTAATGGACTCATGTGGTTTCACGTAACACTGCCCAGAGTTAGACACTATAGGAGCATGATACCGATGAGAACAGTGACCACAATGATGATTATGGTGATAAATTAACACTATCAAAAGAGAAAAACCCTTGGAGGCAAATATACCTTCCTGAGTACAGGAAATAATTCAGTCCACACTAAAGTACCAAGAGAGGACCTAGCATGTTTGTTGAGAATCTCTACTTCACTTTTTGCTGCCCAAAGGACATAAAAGAATTAAATTCCTACTCAGAGACATGAAAAAGCCTTTCTCTGGTCCATGTGCCGATGTTCAGAGTTGTATGGAGAAAATGTTCAACATGGATTTCTCAAAAACAAAAGAAAGAAAAAGCAGAACCAAATCTTCTCCTTGTAGACTATTAATTTAATTTTTCTTATCTTCCTCCTTCTACTAAAGAATCTCACTTCGTACCAACAAGGTCAATTCAAATCAGTTGTAAGAGTGTGCTGTATTGAGAGGTTAAGATGCTACGATATGCAGCTGCTGCTTATTAGAAGGAAAATTCAGGAGAAATCAATTTAGTCTCAAAAATATTTATTTATTTTTATATACATTGTCATTTTACCTGCATATATGTCTGAATGAGGCATCTAGACCTTTTGGAACTGAAGTTATAGACAGTTGTGATCTGCCATATGGGGTTCTTGTAATTAAACCTGGTCCTCTGGGAGAATAGCAAGTGTTCTTAGGCAGTGATCCATCTCTGTAGCCACAGGCAATCCATTTCATAAAGATATAATAGAAGAAACTTCATTTGGACTCTTAGTACTTTTTTCTCAGCTAATGTCTCTGGGCTTTGTAGGGATAACTGGATGTAAGAGACAACAGTAAAAAACAAGGTTTGGTTTGGAAGATGTATGGGGATTAGAAAATAGGAGAAGCAGTCAAGAAGAAAAAGTTTATCTACATATTTGTACAAACCAGTAGGAAAGGGGACTACTTCTTAGAATTTTACCTGTCTCACTGAACATACTGTCTGGCATATAAAAATCCTAATGGTGGGAGCAGGGGCTGTCTCTGACTCTGTTACCTGCTTTTGCAACCCTTTCTTCCTACTGGGTAGCCTTGTCCTATAGTGATATTTTATTTGTGTTTTAATAAATAAAGCTTGCCTGAAGATGAGAATTCAGAGCTAAATCACCAGAGGCCAGGGAGTGGTGGAACACACATTTAATCCCAGGACTCAAAGCCACCCTGGGCTACAAAAGATTGAATCTGTCTAAGAGAAGCAGAGCTCACACAAAGGTGATCCCAGCACTAGGAAGGCGTAGACAGGAGTGATATGGCTGGGTGGAAAAAGGAATATAAGGTGGGAGGAGACAGTTTTAGTCTGAGGTTTTTGCGGAGAGCAGTGCAGTCTGCAGTTTTGTTGAGGACAGAATCGCCTCTTTGTCTGAGCCTTGGTAGAGGTACGAACTCTCTAGTGGCTTGGCTGCTTTGCTTTTCTGACCTTCAGTTGGAACTCCAAAATCTGCCTCTCAGTTTTTATTAGTTGTGCTACATTGCCCAGCCTTAAGAGGAGAGGAAGTGCCTAGTCTAAACACAACTTGATACAATGTCTTCAAGACTGGTTTTATTCACAATCGCAAGAGGAGGTCATAGGGTGTGTGGTAGCTTGAATGTAATTGGCCCAGATAATTTCATAGGGAGAGGCACTATTAGGAGGTGTGGCTTTGTTGGAGTGGGTGTGACCTTGTTTGAGGAAGTGTGTCATCATTGGGGGGTAGACTTTGAGGTTTCCTATGCTAGCAATACCAGCCAGTGAGTCAGTCAATTTCCTGCTGCCTCTAGTCAAGATGTAACCAGCACCACATCTGCCTCTATGGCACCATGCTCCCCACCACGATGATAATGAACTGACCCTCTAAAACTGTAAGTGAATCCCCTCAATTAAGTGTTTTCCTTATAAGAGCTATTGTGGTCACGGTGTCTCTTCACAGCAATAGAAAACCTAAGACAGGAGGCTCACAAGACCCTTCTTCTCATGGAGGACGTTTAAGCCTTAAATAATTGTTGAACTAGGACCCTCTCCAGTGTTATGGCTGTCTGTAAGCATGACCTGAGATCCCTGAGATTTCCCAGGTGGTACACATGACATGCTACTTCCCAGTGAACTGGTTGAATTGGCATGATGGACTGGGACCAAGTCCTTTCTTTGGTTGGCTTTTTTTTTCTATCTGAAGTAGATAAGAAAAGATTCCCCAGAAAAGTCACACAACAAGTGTGTGAATTTGTAGCAAGAGGCTTGACCTTTAAGGAGAAAAAATGAGTAAAAGATGAAATAGTGAATAGATCAGAAGAAATGGGGTTTAACTAAAGAGATATTTTTTCTATCTTAGAGATATGAGAGAAAATGTGTCAGAATTTGCTGTCTCTACAAACTAAAGGTCAACAGAATCTACTTCCCTGACCTGGAACTCAACAAGTTTACAGAAATGTTTTGCTTGTGAATATAAGTTCAGATATTTTAAACAAAAACATGATAGTTAAAATTTTTATTTAAAAGAATTTTAGCAAATGGCTCAACAGGTAACAAGATCTAGAGTTTTGAGCCATGACAATGATGGTACAATAGAAACCAGGTCCTCTGATGAGTAAGTTGTCTTACCTGTTGAGCCATTTACTCAGGAGATTCTTGTTGACCTTTAGGTTGTAGAGACACAGCAAATTCTGACACATTTTCTCTCATATCTATGAAATAGAAAAACATCTCAACACTGATGTGGGATTGGGGTATCTAAAGTGATCTTAGCGTAACTGTGACAAGGTATAGCTTCTGACCACATAATTGAACCCTCTCTAGAATAAACAGATTATCACTGAATTTTCTCAGAAGTGAATAGTGGAATGCCAGAGAGAGAGAGAGAGAGAAGCAGTTGAGTCTTAAGAGTGTGGCAAACAGGGGCTCAACACAAGTCTCTGGCTGACAGTGATAGAGTCCCAATGGTTAAGAGAAGGGGGATCGCTTTAAGTATTTTGGGGCTCAGGGGAACATTTTCAGATGGCAGGAGCTTGGGGTGTTTGGGGATTGAGCAATGTTACTAGCAACAAGAATGTTAAGGTAGGTGGTAAGGAAAATAATTTGAGGGATAGTAGAGGGGGTGATGCTGGGTGTTAAAGTATTAAGTATGAATGAAAAAGAGGGCATGGGGGAGAGGAGGGGAGATGGGTTGGCCAAAACTAAGGATGTATGAAAAACCCACTAGTTAGTAAGATAATTTCAAAATGTAACTAAGAAAAAAAAGGCCAAGTATAATTACCCTGTAGGAGTGGACAACATCACTCCTGGATTATATGAGTTATTAAATGAAAATCACAGTGCAATACAGAGGATACCTCTTTATGAGTAATTGTTCAGAGAGGTCCCAGAAGGCTCCAAAACAAGACAGGCTATTGTCATTGCCCTTGGTTACCCTCCAGAAGTACATGGTAAGATCTTATTGCTGAAGACACCTCATTTGTTGACTATAGAACATAGAGAAATCAGTCACAAACCTATTAATACACTCTCCAATGCTAGGGAGCTTTCAAAGTATTTGGAAGATGTCATGTGGACTTATGGGGAAAAATACAGCAACGATCTCATGCAGAGGTAGATCATGCATGCTGTAATACTGACCTGATAAGCCCATTGGTGCTGTACTTTACAGTGGTAGCTAACCATTTCCTGATGGTATCTGAGGCCTGGTCCACAGGAGGGAATTTCATATCTGTTACCATAATCATAGCCAAAACCCATCTAGGGAAGTCAGAGTCCAAAGTGTAGAACCTGTGTTTATTGCTTTTCTAAAAATTCTTGCTGTCAAAATGTATTCGAAATATTTCTGTTTATACTCACACACCTGAGCTGCCCTCAGCTTTGGTTAGAGAAGCTTTCTCTGCTTTATGCAGTAGTCCAGGGACAGATGTGTGGTCAAAGTGCTGAGATTTGGAGACAGAGTGCTCATCCCTAAATGGGACATCTATATTAAACTCCCCACACCATATCAAAGCTCAGGGAGTATCTTGGAAGAGAATTGGGAAGAATGCTGTGAAAAACTGTTTTGTGCACATGAAATGAAAACTCCAGTCACGAATTCACAGCAGCTGGAGGTACTGGCGCAAGAAATGTACAAATCCAAAACATCCAAAATCCTTCCATAAATGGGGGAGACCTCTGGACCCCTTCTTTACTGAGGAGCTATTACCAGTTAATTGTTGTTGGGGAAAAGAGACTCACTTAATTTTAAGGGTGTGACCACCGCTAGGATCCCATGCCTCAGTAGGTAGCCCTGTACCCAAACACATCATACAGCACTACCTGGACTCAGTGGGGGATTAAAAATAAAATATTCATAGCAAAAAAGAGACAAAGTTGAGTGCAGGGTGTGTTGAGCGGAAAATAAGGGAGCTGTAAGAAGTTAATATGATCATATTTTCTTGCATACATGATGCATGGAATTCTCAAGAATAGAGAAAATTTGAGAAAGATAACTAGGGAGAGAGAAAGCGAGAGAGAGCTAAGGATGCTTAAGGCAAAGCAGATAGTGAATAATAAAGAAAAATACACACACATAAATGTATTTAAACTTAAAATCTGTGCATTTTAAGAATATCACATTATATGTCAAATTTATCTCACTTTTGTTTCATATTATATATTCTTTATAGTTAGAACTATTGCATCCATGCTGTGATAGATCATGGATCATAGTATGGTAATGTTTTATTAATTTCAAGTGACATTAAACATGGAAAAATGATAACAAAGATTTTTTTCCAGATGAATCTATTTATCTTCCAACCAATTCAAGTTAGCTTGAATACATTTAGCAATATTATGTTAAGGGTCTGATCTTCTGATAGGATAGGTAGTCAGGAATTTGGGAAATAGTGGCAATGTTAAGTTATAGCTAAAAACAAAGTTATGGATTCCTGTCCCATTTCAGCCAGTTGCTGGCTATGTTACCTTGGGCTAAGTTATTTAAGCTTCAAAGTTCTTATTAGACAATAGAGGTAATTAAATCTACATAACAAGATTGCCATCTACTATAAAGAACATAGCATATGTAAATGGTACAGTGGTTGGTACTTCATATGCAGCCAATAGTAGCTGCTGCTGACCCTGGTTCAACTTTTTAGAGTTTACAAAATGGATCATAGCTATTACAAGAACAGGATTCCTCAGGAGACTGAAACTTCCTGACTAGGAGCAGGCCAGAAATTCCCTGGGAATTGATCATTTTCTTCCAGATCTAATGAGTTCCAGGGATTGCAAAATATGCAAAAGTGAGAATCGTTAAGTCACATCTGCAGAATTCATCATGTACCAACGGTGAAAACTAGGCATTTGTTGTCTGTATCCCAGCCATATCCTGCTCAAAGTAAGGGTTTCTACACTGGCCCTCAAGGATTTGCTCACAACTTCTGTTGACTCAATGGATTGCATGCAGACTCATGAACAAACTCATTCTCTTAGGCTGTGGAAGTAGCGTGAAGACTTCATTATAAAGTGAGAAGACAGTATCAATTACAAAAGCATGACTTGACAGATACTTGGTAAGAAAACTATTCTAACACACAAAAAATCAATAAAGACAAGTACAGATAAAGTAAAGGTAAGGTTATAAAAGAAACAAGAACTAGATCAATAGAAAAATTATATATGCAATTGTATAAATTGATGTAAAGACAAAGGTAAGTTTTAATGGTTAAACTGGAAGCTAAGAGATGTGAAGTCAGTAATAATGTGGTAATAAAATCAGGACCTGGATGGAGCAAGAGTTTGTGGAGTGTGTATGTATTATGTTACTAATATGCTATACCTTTTAAAGTATCATGGGGATAGGAAGCCAATCACTGTTGTCCAAATGAAAAGCCACAAAACCCATTATTCTACCCCAGTTCTGCACCTTTGTACATGGTATTCCTTCATGGATCGTGCGTAGTGAAAGCCGAGAGGCTGGCAGAGGGGCCTCAGCTTCTTTGTCCCTCTCTTAGCACCACCTGTGAAACACACTGTGCCTGAGAAAATGACCTCTGAGAATTAGAGACCAAGGGTATGTCACTGCTTTAGCCCATGCAGTGGGACAGTCACATCCTCAGGTGAGAAGTGTGTGTGTGTGTGTGTGTGTGTGTGTGTGTGTGTGTGTGTGTGTG
>LOJH01013012.1:13654-38802 GCA_001685095.1 Ellobius talpinus | reverse complement strand
CAGTAGAAACAAGTCCCAGTGCCTTTATCAACGGCTTCTCAGTCAGCCCCCATTTTCAGCCACATTCAGAGAGCC
Source organism: Ellobius talpinus (assembly GCA_001685095.1). Classification (NCBI taxonomy): domain Eukaryota; kingdom Metazoa; phylum Chordata; class Mammalia; order Rodentia; family Cricetidae; genus Ellobius; species Ellobius talpinus. Next base: position 38,727 of record LOJH01013012.1, on the reverse strand, counting down.
TGGTTTGATCACACGCTCATTCAGTCCCCGTCCAGCTGCATTTGGTGAGCTCCCACTAGAACAGGCACATTGTCTCAGTGGGTGGACCAACCCCTCGCAGTCCAGATTTCCTTGCTCAATCTTCTCCCTCCTTCTGCTCTTCAACTGGACCTTGGGGGCTCAGTCCGTTGCTCTGATGAAGGACTTTGTCTTTTTGATAATATGTTCTTATCAGTTTATAATCTTGTAGAAATAGGTGAGAATGCCCTTTTCTTCAGCCTGGACTAATGGAAGTCCTAACTGTTGTCAAGAATTTTGTGACAGGTATGGGTTGCATATGCCTATAACTCCAGAACCCCAGAGATAAAGGCAGGACTTAGCTGACACATAGTGACAGTCAGCTTCAAAAAGTTTGATTTAAAAAAATAACTGCTAAAAAAGCCCTGCATTTCAATCTTCCCCCTGTCTTTGATGTCTACCACCAAATTTATCTAAGATTTGTTTCTTATTGTTTTCCTTTAAATGTTGTTCATTTATTTGGTTTTTGAAAAATTGAGACAAGACCTTGCTATGTACCCCTGGTTGGCCTGAAACTTACTTTGTAGACAAGGCTGGACGTGAATTCACAACAGTTCTCCTGTGGTGCAAGCCCAGGTGTGACTACCATGCCAGGATCTTACCTGAATTTAATGGTTGTCATGCTTTCCATACGAGGTATTCTTTGTTTCAATGATATTAGATGTTCGTATTTGTCGTATATGTAGGAAACATATTTTGAATTTATAATTTGCTTTAAATTTTCATTAATAGTTTTTCTGTGAAGTAATTTTCTTCGTTCAATCTATAGATTTTAATGTCTTTTTTCCCTGTTTATCCTGTGGAAGACCATTGCATCCTGATTATATAATAGGACATAAAATTTTCACCTAGTTTTCAGGATTTTTTAATTTCATTTTTATATTGTTTTTATTTAAGTTACATTTTTAACATTTGGAATAATGTGGGACTTTTTTCTTTTCAAGCAAGCTAAATATTGACTCAACTAATATTTACTAAAAAATTCATCCTGTTGTTCATTTTATAGCACATTAATCTAGGACTCCTTAGTGATATTCTCATGTTTTATTGTATTTTTAGCTATTTCAAAACAATGCTGAAAATAGTGTTGAGAAATCAATATAGATGTCTAGATTCTGTTTTATTGGGAAAATCTATAATGGTTTCGAATGAAATGGACAGATACTCTCAACCAGAATCAATTTGAGGATTTGTTTTGTTTTGTTTTGCTTTTAGGAACATTAATAACTATTCAAGGCAGGCTCTTCACAGACGTCTATGGAAGTAATATTGCATTGAGCTCAAATGGAAGAAATGTTAGGATTTTGAGGTAATCTTTTATTGTGGAAGTATTGCAGTAGTCTTATAACTTACAGATGAGACAGGATATCCTAAATGTAATAGAGTCTTGGTGGTATAAAAGCCAACTACAACTAGATGGAACTGGTCAGAATTTCAGTCCTAGAGGAAGAGAACCAGACTATAGTTGATTCCTTCTTTTCTGGTCTGATATGACTTCTTTTTTCTGCGAAGGCAAAGTCAGTAATAATTACGGGATAGCCTTGGAACTTCATTAATAGAGGACCTCATTTCTTATCCAGCCACATTTTACATATGTGAACATACCTAAGGCCTGGAATACATAGCTCAGTCAAGGTCAGTAGTAGAATTCAGAGCTTCTAACACAATCTACATTTTTCTACCACACTTTCATAAAGGGGACAGTATAGGAAGTAGGCATAGTCAACAGATCATGAGCAGCGAGAGCTTTAGTCCTAGTCGCTCTGTTTACCAACTGTGGGCCAGATGAGAGAGCACTGGTTAGTCCAAAAACTGCCACTCCATTTTGGACTGGAGACATTTGCTGTCACGGGAGAATTTTCCTGTGGCATATGTGGGGTTATCTCAGCCCTTTCTTAAAAGCCTGAAAGGTGTCCATTTCTTTCCTAAGGAAGTGGACACCATACTGTTGTTTTTAGGGTACTTCCTGCCTACTGAATACTTGTACCAGAGAGATGAATGGATGAACTCAATTTGCAATTTATACAGCAGTTCAAAGATTTGTTAAGTACTAAAAAGGTTATAGATCATACACACATGCACATATATGCTTTTCCAAACAAGCAATGTAAAGATTTGTGCTAAATGAAATCAAAATGATTTATCTAGCATATTGTGAGCCAGAACTCACAATTAAATCAGGGTAGTATATAATGTTTTGCAATCATTTATAATGAATATGTATACAGAGGAAAATAATTACAAGAGAAATGTTTTATGTGCACAATTTAATGTAAGTAGAGAGTGTCTGCTTCAGCATAATTGAGCATTATGGATGGCTTATATTACTACTATTAGAATTTTCTCACTTGCCTTTTTCCTATCATGAGTCTAAGAATGGAAACTATAAGCTTCAAAATGAGATTCTGAGTCACCAAAATGGTTCAGCAGGTCAAAGTGTTTGCAAACAAGCCCATCTGTCTGAGTTTAATCCTCAGAGCCCATGGTGGAACTCTGACCTCCACATGCAAACATGCAAGCTTCAGCCTGTGAGAGGCCTTATATATGTACATTACACACACATACACAATGATAAATCAAACTAAGATTGAGAAGAGATTGATCTCTATACCAGGAAATCAGTGAAAACTGTTTTCTGAAATCACAAAATCCTTCAGAAGGGACCTGACTCTTGCCATCTGGAAACCTTGAGGCAAGTGTAGAGAACCTTTCACCTACTAAGAGGATGAGAATTCTTAAACACTTAGTGACCTCATGGGCACCTTGCTGATGATGACACTGGGGCTCCCAAGACACTGACTGATTCTACCTGAGTTGCTAAGGGTCTCTGCTCTAGGGACAAAATCAGGAGATCTTCTACCTGTTAGGCCTTGTCCTTTCTGCCAAATTTCCCAATCTGGTCTAGGTACAAATCATAAAAGACACTGAAATGAGTTGAGGAACTTGCACCTGTTCACAAGTTGTTGACCTAGAAGTTTCAACAAGGAAAATTCTAATCTATATCTGTATCTAGTAAAGTAGAGTGCTATTTTAGACATATACTTTTTCCATCCAGGGGGGTTAGCACATGTGAGAACACAGAACACATGGTTTAAATCCTTACTGTATCCCTTATTAGCTAGATGTGGACAAGCTACATCACATCTCTGTTTCTGTGTCTTCATCAGCAAGTGGAAGAAAATAGGATGATTTTTAAATTATAGTATAATTATAATAAATTAAATTATTTAAATTATTATTAAATTATAGCATGATCACAATGGTTAAATCTATCTAATAAGAGCCTGTGTTAGCTGATAAATTTATTATTTAGTTTGAATAAAACAGAAGGTTAAAAGGAGAATTTGACTTGACAGAGCTCTACAATGGGAATAATGATTTTTTTTATTTTTATTTAAGAAGCCTAATGTAAAGTTTAAATAAAACATACATATTCATGTGTGTGTGAGAGAGAGAGACAATAACAAAGTTGTCATAAATTTGGAAGGAAGCAAGGGGAATAGTGACATAGAAGGGGCCTGAGGGAGGAAAGAGAATGGGGAAATTTATGTAATTATATTTTGATTCAAGAAAATTAAAAAAAGGACTGTGTACAAAAGTACATTTAAAATGTCAGTTTTTCCTTCTAATAGAAGTCATTAACACTTATAGTTCACATCTCTGTGCAGCTTGGAATTCAGTTCACAGAAGCTGGGTGACATGTTCTGATGCTACAAACCATCAGTTCTGATATAGCAAGACCCTTGTCAACTGTGAGCCTCCAAAATCATTTGGTGATGACATCGGGTATTCTGATGTTAGATTTCTACATATTAAACTTACAAAAACACATCTTATTTGACTTGATTAAACTTTCATCGGATAAGTCTCTCTTTTATGCTTAAATTATGCCAAAAGTGTTATGATTACTATATTTAGTTATTTTTCCCAGAAAATTGTCTGTCACAAAAGCATAGAGAAATCTCACATTCACAGATTTGTGCCAAGAGCAAGAACTGACACATAGGGAGGATGAATAGATGTTTAAGGAATGAATGATGAAAAATAAGCAACAGAGGAAAAAATAAGGTAGCCATTGATTTTAGTAAAAAGAGGAGAATTTTAAATTTATTAAATTTGACTTTTTTTCTAATACAAAATATTTGTACAGAACCTATATTGGAGGAATGCCCTGCGAACTCCTTCTGCCACATTCTGATGATTTGTAAGTAATTAATTTTTAAAATAAAAATCCATATAAATATAATACTTTTAAGTAGTAATTATTAGCAATAATGCATAGCTATATGGGTTGTAATAATTATCTTTTATGTAATAAATTAGTATTCATTTATACTGGCTTCTTCCTTATACATATATATGTCACTAATGTAACATACTATTTAGGTTCTTATTTCTACTAAGAAATAACTTTATGACATCATTGTTGCACTTGATAGCATTTGAAATGCCTTAAAAGTAACATTAACAAAAATGCCACAATTAATCACAAGCTATTTCAGTGATAAATGTATTTGATTGAAATACCTCCAATAAAGTCTGAGAAATGATTCATTTTGCTGAAATTCTAGTTGCAGCCATAGCAGCCATATACGTACTGTGATATAAAGAGATGTTTTTAGGAAATAACAGTATCTAAATAGTCATTAAGAGCCTTAATGCGAACATTTTACTTTGCTAGGTATGGTCTAAAACTCGATCATCCCAGTGGAGATACAGGGTCTGTGACATGTAAGACAACAGGGACTTACATAGGTAAGTGTTAGCCTTCCTCTTGCCAAGCCTGGCTCTTCCCTGGTTTATTTCTCCACGTCATTCCCTGGGTTATTTTCCCCTCAAATCTATCACTTGGGTTTTTTCTAAAGTTTACATATGATGTGATTTTTTTTTCTGCTTCTTCTTTTACTCCTTTCCTCCCTCAGAGGATACATGACTAATTCCACTGCTGTATTGATTCTTTAATTTAAAACCTATATTTTTCCTCTCAGGGTGTATACTCCAAATATACAGATCTTTTAGTTCTTTAAGGTTTTATTAGCACACATTGGTTACACGTAAGCACTTCACTGCGACATTTCATACATGTCTATAATGTACTTTGCCATATTCAGCCCATTGTCCTCTCCTGACTCCTTCCAGCTCCCATTGCATTGTTTTTAATTTGTGAGCAAGCTTCCTCCTTTCTGTCTCAGGTCCTGTGTAAACATTCTAGCCTGAACATTTCAGATAAAATTGTTGGCCAGAAACTCTTTCTCAGAGCTCTGTTTTCCATCCTCAAACCTCGCTTTCCTTTTCTTTATCCCAATGGTTAGCTCTCGGTGCCGTTGCTCTTGACAGAGATGATGTGCCGTGCTAGAAGGACATTGATTCTGTTTCGCTGTGTCTGCTCCTGCTGCCCAAAGCTCTTAACGATTCAAAAGCTTCTGAATGAATGAAAGGACTTCAGGGCAGTACACATGTACATCTTTTTATCATTCATCATGTTTAATCATATTTTGTCAGATTTTCCAGTTAAAACCTCAAAATACTCACTCATATATTTTTATATTGTACATACTTTAAAAATAGTTCGTTTTCACCTCATTAGGGCTTTATAGGTCAAGTATTTTTTTATAAATTTCTCTAAACTTTAATCAGCCTTTTAATGTAGAGTTATTGCTCTCTTTTGATTGAGAATTTAATTGATTATGTATTCTAATTAATTTCAGGTCATCACAATGTCAGCTTCATCTTAGATAGTGATTACGGAAGGTAGGCCATTTTGTAAATAATAATTTTCATAATTTATTCAAATGGGTAAATAAAGTATATATTTATTTTCTCTATTAATGCAGAGATTAAAGGATTAATCATTTTCCTCACAAAAATTTACATTCAAAGAGTCTGTAACTCCTGTTCACTTATGACTTTCAACTCACAAAAAGCTCTTTGTATTACTGGGACTCTTGCTTGTAAACATGATATGGAAAAAGTGCCGTTTTATGTCTTATTCCTTGTACGTTTTAATTGTAATTCTTTTCAGAACAAAAGTAAAATTTGTTTTGAATTAATGTAAGAATCAATAAAACCTCGCAATTAGTGTTACCTCCTATTTTCCTTTGATATATCCGTACTCAGAACGTTGCAAAGGTGATAACAGTTTTCAAGACTGTGTCTTAGTATCACTACTAATAACACAGAGCTATGTCTAGCCAAAATTTATTTCCAAATTTCCTACTCACATATTTCAGTCAAATACTTTCATGAATTTATAGAAAAGTAAGTCTGTGCATCTCTCATTGTTGTTGCTCATGTTATACAGTGTAGGCGTGGTGCTAGACACGCTTCCTATGCTGTCTCGATTCATCTTCCAGAGAACCTATAAAGCAAGCTATTATCCATCCTGCTTCCCACTGGGGAAAAAATGAGATGAGTATTAAATAGTTCGGCAGAAATATCTTATGAGCAAAACCAGCTAGTGCATGCTGTCTAAATCCATGCCCTGGGCACATGGTTTCAACACTCTGCCATGACCGATGGAGGGGTTCAGCCTTCAGAACCACATCTCATCGTTATCTAAATTTCTGACCTAGGAGTCTTACCAAGCAGGCATACTGCCCTCTTGGGAGCGTTTGAAGATGTGTGTAGGGGCAGCATTTACTGACTGTTAGTAAAACTGTGCCTGCTAATGACTCTTGGGGGCAGGACCATGATTATCAAACTTAGATGAGTTGTCCTGCCCCAAATGTCAAAGTGTCTTTCACTGAGAAAATGAGCTAGTTGACAGACTTCCAAATGAGTAATAATCTTTACTAATAAAGTTGTAGTGTATCAATAATAGGTAGGCTTATTGATTTCTTTTTGTGATTAAAAGGCTCAGTGATTAAAAGTGTGAAATGATTGACAGCAGCTCAATAAAGTAGATGGTGTCATTCTCCTGAGTGTCCCAGCCTGAAGGAGGGATTCAGAGTTTGTTCCTCCCCACATGGAACTGCAATTACAATTTGGTCAAGGTCAACTATCATTGTATTTAGAGATCATTTAGCTCTAAACACATAGAAACAAATATTTTAAAACAAAACGATGCCCAAGCTGGATGCTTTCTTGTAGATAGATGTAGAATGGAAGAGAAACATGAAGCTTAGTATAATTCAAGGACAAATCAGGGTAGAAGATGCATAAGTGTATTAGAAAACACCTTTGAAAACTATTCAAGGCAAATGACTTAGAGTTCAATGTGACTTTAAAGCTGTTTTCTGTAAGAACAGACCCATGTCCAAAGAACTTGTAAATTAGGCAGTAGAATTTTACCAAAGGGTTTATAAAACAGTGTCAGAACCAACCATTACTGAGTTTTAAATTCTTCCTAGGACCACATAGAGTCCTTTTAGGCTCTTGGTTTCATTCTTTCTAAGATGAACTAAAATGAATTTGCTTCTGAGTCTATATAAAAAGTGTTAATTGCCAAATCCATCATACATCTCTCAGAGAAGTAATTACCCTAAAGTTAATGGTTTGAGTGATCAAGGCTGAATATTACTGTGCAGCTTACATAAATCAATCTACTGAAAAACAGACTCATACTCCATCTAAAAATCCAGCAAATGCTGAACAGAAAAATTGAGACAGGAGGATTGTGATAAGTTTGAGACCCATCTGGGCTACGTAATGAATTTCAGTCTCGTCTGGGTTACAAAGTGAAACCCCGTTTCAAAAAAATAATTTGTAAAGCTTGCCAATTCACACATAATATTAACAAGGATGCTCCAATAAACTGTTAATTCTGTGGTCTTGATTTCTAATTTCATTTTCAGTCTTTTTAAAGCTAATGACTAGCTGGGCACAGTGGTGTGCATCTGCAAACTCAGTGCTTGAGAGGCTGAGACAAGAGATTTATCATAAGTTCAAGGACACCACAGGCTACACAGTGAATACCAGGCAACCAGGGTTACAAAACATGGCCCTGTCTCAAAACAACAAAAGAAGGAAAGAAAGCTTATGGCTGATAGTTTTACATTAATGACATATAATTTAGGAAAGTATGTTTCTATATAAAATAGTCTTAGGGATTAAAGATAACTATTAAAATATGAAATTTACCACATAGAAATCCTCGGTTTAAAATTGCAGAGTATTATTAAAAAGTGTTAAATCATTTTATAAGTTATAAAATACATATGTTACAAGTTTTAAGAGCACCCCTGCATATAAAATGAAACAATTAAAGACCACATTGTCACACATTCTGCATTTCTTGGGAATGCCCAACCTTTGATGCTGTGTTTCCCCAAGTTCAAACAACATCTGCTCCAAACTGATAAGGTTCAGATGAGACCGTCTTAATTGAGAAATGCCTAGTCATTATCAATAAATTAGTGGAAGTCACCCCAGTGTCATCCACAATAAATTACATTCAAATTTTATTTCGGGAGGCAATTTTCCTGTTAACTTCAGAAGCAGCATTAATTTTTGAGATGCATCGTCTGGCCAGACACAGTGTTATTGATGCTGGCATGGTTTCAGATCAGGGGAATCAACTGGAAAGCTTATGATATGAAAATAGACAAATTAAGATGGTCTCCTTAAGCAGCACATTTAGCATAAAGTATTTTCCTAGACTCTTTAGTGTTGAAAGTGCACATTGTAAAACCTGGGTTAGATTGACAGCAGAGTTCGCTGCAAGACTCGCATACCCAAGATTTTCAGTGGATTTTCAGAATTCTGGTGTTTTTTTTCCCCAGTCTTCTAGGTCACGGAATTATAACTGTCTATAAAAATATATACAAATATTAGAGCTGTGTTTGTGAAGGATGATTTAAACTTTGTGAATAAACCTTGCTCTCACCATTTTTACTATCACACAAATAGTGGGCTGGCTAGGGGTACTGTGTAGTGTCTAGTTAGGAGGTGGGCACTGGATATAAGGGGCCTGGCTATGGTTCTGGTTCTGCCGCATACTGGCTTTGTATTCTTGGCTAAATTAATTCTTTGATGTTTATCTCCATCACATGTGAAGATCAGTTGACACAATAAACTGAGCACTCTTAGCTCAGTGTTCTTGGACCCTGGGGAGATGCTAGGCAAAGGGGCAATGTGGGTGACAAGAGGAACAGCTCACCTATACAAAACAAAATCTTCCTGCTGGGTTCTGTTTTAATGCTTTTGCAAAAAAAAAAAAGAAAGAAAGAAAAGAAAAAAAAAGAAAAAATTCCTAAAGTGAAGTTTATTGAATATTTAGCATGTGCAGTTTAGTAAGTCCTCAGAAATCTACATACATGCAGAACCAACAAGTGTATGAGGATGTGGCAGTTCGATGTTTCCTTCAGCGGTTCTACCCTGCTCCCCTGCGGGCCATGCCTTAATTTCTGTCATTNTTTTTTTTTCTAACAGGAGTTTCCCAGAGAAAATGACATATTTTGTTTCATCTCTCAATAAAATTTCAATGTTTCAGACATATGCAGGTATGTGACATGTCACCCAGTTCCGTGTGAGAGAGGTGTTGTACACTTCAGTTGACCCAACCAAGTGTAATAACGCCAGTAAAGTGTATATTAGTTTATGTACTGCTAGGAAATGAAAAGTACCCAGAATGGGGCATGTGACTGAAGGCGTGACAGGGAGCTAGAACCCCTCAAAGCTATGTGTAGTGTAAGGTTGAGCACTAGCCAGGAGAGCACTGAAACAGGCCTTCTTGAATTTAGTTGTTGAGTTAAAGATTAAAAAAAAACTCTCAGTTTTAACCACATGCCAGTATTGTCAGGTTTGTGCTCTCAGTGCGAGCCCCCAAAAATCCCTTAGCAGACTTGAATTATATTGAATTATTTTGAAGTAACTACTCCAGGTTAAAATACTCCCAGGAGAGTATCAAAAGCAAGTATCAGTCTTCTGGAAGAACTGTCCTCCTTCCCAGATCAGGGGTAACTGAAGGACAGGCTAAGATTCCAAGGGCACTAAAAATGTGGCAGGTTCTGGGGCTGGGAGATGACTCAGTGGTTAAGAGCACTGGCTGCTCTTCGAGAGAACCCAGGTTCAGTTCCCAGCACCACATGACAGCTCACAGCTGTCTGTAATCCAGTTCCAGGGACACTGGTTCCCACATACATACTTGCAGGCAAAACACCAATGTGTATAGAATAAAAATAGACAAATTATTTAAAAATGGGAGAATAGTGTGACTGCTCGTATCAATTGACTGTGGGAAATCTTGACTTGTGTTCAAGTTTATTTACTGAAAAATTCACATGCAATAGCAATATATTGAATCATGATAGTAATAATAATAATTCGGAGATTGATGTTACTTTAGAAGACTCACGCCTATTTATGAGATCATGTTAAATGTTACATATTATATGTAAATAAAAGAAAAAATTATGAAATCAGTTAGTAATGATTTACCATATGTCTTGGACTGGATGGACTGGGATGTTTTAATTATATTAAACCTTCTCTGTACAAAAAAATAACCATAGTTAAATGCATTTTTTTTGAGAAATTATCAGATGTAAGTCCAAAGCCAAACACAGTTCCTGCCTGTGATTCTGGCACTCAGGAGGCTGTGGCAGAAGCTTTCCAGTGAGCTCAAGGTCAACCTTGGCTACACACCCAGTACTAAGCCCACCAGGGTTATATCACCCTGCCAAAAACCTATGTGTTGCTCTATAGGTGCGTGTTCTTCAAAATCCTGTAGAAAGAGGGCTGCTTCTACCTTAATTCTGCCTGTTTTCTTTGGGAATTGGTTGTGCTCAGCTCATGTTTTCTCTACTTTCTCATCCTTTTGAGGGCTTTTCAGCACCAATCACTACCCACACCTGTCAGACTCTATGAACGTTGTACTCTCAGCGTCTTTGCTGGACCGCAAGGGTCAAAGCTTGAATTCATTCCCTGGCAATCCACCTTAGGTGTTCTCAAGCTCTCCTGCGTTAGGGATGGTGACTAGGATATGTGGAAATCTTGGTAAAAGGAAGCAGACTGGATTTGTGTGTGACATTTACAACATTTTATGTAATGTGCTTTACTTCCTCAGAGGTCACAACAATTTCCCCATCAAAAGGCAGCACTCAAGGCGGCACCATTCTGACGATACATGGGCGGTTCTTTGATCAGACCGACCTCCCAGTGAGAGTTCTAATTGGAGGTATTTTTGTATACATATATATATACTTTTATTATACTACTTTATAAAATTAAATTCTGCCTGTTCTTTAGGAATTTGTGTGGAACGTTACCTTTTCATCATTGTTATCTGTTAGAGATATTTCCTAACCAAGCTACTCTGTCGACACAAAATAATCCAAATCAAGCCAAATCAGACCAGATTAAAAGATATCCAAGTTTAATTAGACACCTGTGCTCTGGTATGGCCCCGAGGGGAACAGGAAGCTGCCAGCACGACCACCAGAGAGGAAAAGGAAAAACCACATGCTTATTTTCTGGGGAGCAGTTTAGTCTGTGAGAGTGGTTTTGACCTTTTCTGGAGAGGGGTCAAGGTTTGGTGGGTTACCTTGACCCTTCTGGGGAGGGGGTCAAGGTTCGAGGGGCACAGGGGAGGGGCCTCCAAAGATGGAGGCCGAGGCTGGGATGTCATTATAATCTATTTAAAACTGGATATTTTTACTATTTGGTTCTAGGGGTTAATATTTTTCCCACTTCCTGAAGCCCTGTGCCATATACCATTGGAATTTGAACTCCAAGTGTGGCATCAGAGAGCATCCTGGCTGCCCCCTTCCAACTCCGCACTACAGCTGAGGTCACCTTCTGGGATGTTTCTTAAACACCCTTCTTGATCTGTAGCTACCTTTCAATGAGTTTGCTAGTAATGGGATGGGTAATTGTTATATTGGGATACTCTTACACATTTTCTTGTAGTCTTCAAGCTTTATCAATGATTGCTGGTGATATTTGCCTTGGAAACAGCATTAATTAATGCACTACCTTTTTATAAAGACATATGGGGCTTGACTCTGCTGACACATCACTGTGATGTCTTTTCTGGATCTCTCTTGGAAACAGCATTACTTAATTAATGCGCTACCCGTTTATAAAGACATATGGGGCTTGACTCTGCTGACACATCACTGTGATGTCTTTTCCGGATCTCTCTTGGGAGAAGGACCTACGCAGCTATTAAGGGGGCATAGGTCAATGCAATGATGGGGTTCCCCCAATTGGGTCACAACGACATCACATCACTTGAGAGGCAGGGGACAGATTCCTGCCCATGTACTAGGCACATGTATTCCCCTACTATATCCCTCTTTTCCAGGTTTTTGCTCCCTTTTAAGGAACCAGTCTATGACTCTGGCAAAATAGTGTATCGGAAGTTTAAATATTCCAGGCCACCAAATGAAACGTGGCAAGGACATACCTCTCTATTCTCCTCGTCCTCACTTTTCACAGACTGTAATTGCTATTTCAAAAAATACTCACCATGCACTGACCTTATGTGAAGCCTGTGTTGGGGTCTACCATACAGACTCTTCTACCAAGTGCAAGTATGTTTACATAGGCGTGCTGCTGTTCCTCGTGGGCCCCTTGCCTGTTCTGCTTGAGGTCGACCTGTAGTAATACCTGTTATAAATCGCTGAAGACCTAGAAATGAGGCACCAACTTTCCACCTAGGAGGGTGGGGGATCCTCCACCCTCACACAATCTGAACCTCTTGCATCTTTCTTTATCAGGAAATAGCAAAATTGAAGACTTCCCTTTGGACCCAGAACTGACATGTGTTTTACATGTAGTTTTATGAGTTTTCCCAATATTTTTCACAATAATAAAAAAATTTTCGACCTCAGATTTGTGATAAATTGCTAGGAAGCAGTTTTCTGTTGTGGAAGTGTAACAACTACTGAATGACAGGCCCAATGATGACTCTATGAAGGGCATAAAAGCCCTAGCTCATTTGGTTATACAATTTTTTCATTAAAAACTTTTTTTTAATTTTACATACCAATCCCAGTCCCCCCTCCCTTCCCTCCTCCCACTTCCTGCACCTTCTCCCACACAACCCCCGTCTACTCCTCAGAGAGGGTAAGGCCTCCCATAGGGAGTCATCAAAGTCTGTAGCATCACATGAGGCAGGACCAAGCCCCCGCTCCCCCAGTATCTAGGCTGAGCAAGGCAACCCTTCATAGGGAATGGGTTCCAAAAAGCCAGTTCATGCTCTAGGGATAAAGACTGGTTCCACTGCCAGTGGCCCCACAAACTGCCCAAGCCACACAATTAAAAAAAAAAAAACTAAAAAGAAAGAGTTTCAAGGGCTGGAGAGATGTTTCAGGGGTTAAGAGCATTTAATGCTCTCACAGTGGATTGATTTGGGATCAATTTTTGCCACCCACACTGTGGTTCACAACCATGCCTAACTCCATTTCCAGGGAATCTAATGCCATTTTCTGACCTTCCCAGGCACGAAGCATGCATGTGGTGCGCAAGCATATACTCAAGCTAAATGAACATAAAATAAAATTAATAAATCTAATAAAAATTTCACAGCATTTCAAGATAGGCTGGTGTGACTTACATTCGAAAGCCTGTTTGTGACAGCTTTATATTTTACTTCTCTGTAGGTCAAGCCTGTGATATTTTGAATGTCACAGAAAATAGTATACATTGCAAGACTCCTCCCAAACCGAAGATCCTCAAAACCCTATATCCAGGTAAGTTATCATAAGTTAGAATGTCAATTTCTGTGTTTGCGGGAAAATTATTACTGACGTATATTCTTAAGGTAAAAATATTAGTTGAACTTTTAGGAATTTTAATAAATTTCCTAAAAGCTTTCCAGTTTACACTGTCTAGGTTCATAGATATTTTTCTAGCAGCCACTCTGTCAACCCTGAGAATGTTTTTATTAAAATAGTTGCACCAAAGCTGTACCCTAAATTCTAACACCTTTCTGCAATATAGCATGACCTTATTGGAAAAATTAAATGGTTTAATTCTTTAAATTACATTGTGGCACAATGTGAAATTTTTAATAGCCTATGAGGCCTGAGTTGTATACAAAGAGATACAGGCAGCTAAGGAATGTTGATACTGGAATAAACTATCTTCACCAGGGAAGAGCACACAAAATAGTTATCCAAGGCTAAGTGGTCATCCCTGAAAACAGGCTTACAAGTAACTCTATGAAAACTTAGCAGGGTCTATTTAGAAATTATTAGGAATATATATAATGTTCATATAGCCTATATATTAAGGAATAAATAAAAACAATTAAGGGAAGAAGGCCATGAATTTGGAGAAGAGTGGGGAGGAGCATACAGGACGGTTTTGAGGAAGAAAAGGGATAAATGTTGTAAATATACTATAATCCTAAAAATAATGCTTTTTCCAAAATGATTAAAAAGACTTTCTGTGCTAAATGTATTACTGTGAGAGATTAAATCTTACTGGTTTAGAATGATCTGGGCATAAAAGCAGAGGAAAGAAACACCACTCAGAGTTTTCCCAGACTTCCTCATTCTAGCTCCTTGAAATCGCCATGTCTGGCCACCCTGCTCCTGCCTCCTGCATCTTGGAAAATCTGTGTGTAGCAGCAGCTGTGTATCTTTTGAAAACAGTGAAATCTATTCTTTATCATGCCATTGGTGTTTGTAGTATAACAAATTATCATTTGCAACCTTCAAATTGCTTTGAATATCAGGAAAGTGTTCTCAGTTTACAAAATAATTTCGATAATAATGCTCGCCGATTCATAGAAAGTTGTGTATCAATGACCACTGACACTATAAAAGGCTGACTTCAATCTGCTCAAGTTTTTTTCTCAGCAAATTCAGATGAAGAGGATTAGCTATTATTTTTCAGATGCAAACAAACAAAAGACTGCTGAAGGAAGGTGTTGGCCTTGTGGTGTTATAGTTTTCAGGCAAAGAAGAAAAAGGCATTTGACAATTCCTTTCTGATTGAGAAAAGATAAATCCACATGTTTGTCTCACATGTATAGTCACACCTGAGAACTTTCCCTCTGTGGTTCTATCTAAGAAGCAGATGACATGTCACAGTTTATCCTACAAGTGTAGATATACTTAATCTAGAAGCAGGTGACATCTTAGCACAGGGTCGATGTTCGGAAAGGCAGCAACAGAGAAAAGCAAATACTGAGACAAATATTAAAACACCAATATCTGTACTTTTGCTACATGCTTTGCATGCCAGTTATTGAATGACTTTTGTTAGATAAAATGATCAAGACAAGTTTGTTTGTTTTTAATAATCATATGGTTTGAATTTTGGAGCTTTGGGACTTTGCTATGTGAAACACCAGTCATACAGTTGAACAACATAGTATAGCCACGTGTTACCATCTTACCTAAAGAGTAACTAGGTATAAAATGTTTAAAATGCATATCAACCACATTATATTTCCATGTGCAGTATGGATGGAAATGTCAACTCGGGGAGATCAAGTCATAGTAATTAAAGAGTGGACGAGTCTAATAGCAAGCGCTCTGTCTCTAGGATCAGCACGTGTACGATGTGTGTAATTGTTTACACACATGCTCTGAAAATGCAAGCTGACACAGGACCTCAGTAACTACCACCAAATATATCATCAAGATATAGCAACCTCATCCTGATGAACAATTTCATTTATTGCATTATATTTAGGTGGAAGAGGCCTAAAGATTGAGGTTTGGAATAATAGCCGGCCAGTACATCTTGAAGAGATACTTGAATTCAATGAACATACCCCAGGGTACATGGGTGCTAGTTGGATAGATTCTGCTTCCTATGTTTGGCCCATGGAACAAGATACATTTGTTGCACGCATCAGTGGATTTTTGGTGCCTCCAGATTCTGATGTTTATAGATTTTATATCAAAGGTGATGACCGCTACGCTATTTATTTCAGCCAGACCGGAAACCCAGAGGATAAGGTAGGGAACCTGCAATATGTTAATGGATAACATGAAAACACTATTATAAATTCGTTAATGTGTTTCACATATTTTAATTGAAATTAGTGAATATATTAAAGACTATATGAAATATGATTTCATGAGATTAGGTCCTTGCTATTTTAACACAAATGTGATCCAATACTGTAAACTTCTAGTAGGAACTTGACAGTCTCAAAAAAAATTGTTCCTAATTCAAATCCTTTGTCAAGGGTCAAGGGAAGTACCCCCCAACACACACACACAGGAAGTTTTCTTTATTACCAAGGAATTATAACAATAATAAGAGAAATTTAAAAATAATTTTAAAATCTTTTACATTTTCTTGGTTATAAGATGAAAGTCTGTCTTAATGCTACAATCTGTAGGCTTTGCATAGATAGAATCATAAATCCAATTTGATAGTCATCTTTTGTATTGTAATAGTATTATATGAGAAGTACGACTGTTGTTTTTTGAGATTTTAAATTACTAACTATGCTACTCCATGGGTTTACTAAGCCTATATATATCTCACCACTAGTGACTTTTAAACTTTGGATTTTTTACACCCATGAATAAATATGCTATTGACTATGGGTATTTATTTGAAGTTTTAACATTATGGTCTAGTCTCTCAAGAGAGTTTTTTAACAAAAAATATTTATTTATTTACTATATATACAGAATTCTGTCTGCGTGTATGCCTGCAGGGCAGAAGAGGGCAGCAGACCTCATTACAGATGGTTGTGAGCCACCATGTGATTGCTGGGAATTGAACTCAGGACCTTTGGAAGAGCAGGCAATGCTCTTATCCACTGAGCCATCTCTCCAGCCCCTCAAGAGAGTTTTAAGAATGTGAAAATAATAAATCAAAATTTAAAATCACACTTCAGTACTCAATTTATTTGACAAAATGTTTTCTTCTACTGATTACATAGGCTTAGGTTGTTATTTGCAGTCTATAAATTCTAATGCTCTATAACTTGTCCACATCGTTATCCAAAGATGATCTAGTCATTCTTAGTAAGAAGCATAAAGTCCTCTCACCCTCCTATGTATTTGGCTGGATTGGGTAACTTTCAAGTATACATACAATTAAGTAATTTAGATCAAATCTTTAAGAGTTTTTTCATAACAAAAGTCCATTAAATAATAATAACAACTCTATCCCTAGTTTGTATTTCTGCTATTTTCTATTGCAGTTCTATTATTGGAAAGACTAGAGCTATGTGATAGACTTGGGTAGTGACATTGGTATCAGTAAGGATTAAACAAATAAAGATTTGATATTTTTTAAGTAAATGCTGCTATGGATAACAGATCTTAGAATAAAAAGGTGGATTTTCACATTTTCCTGTTGATAAAATTTTTAAAATCAAAGAAGTGACACATTAAAATTAATTGTAGAAAAGTTTTATGTTAAAATTCTTCTCTCTTTCTGGGATAAGGTGAAGATCGCATATCACTCAGCCAACGCCAACAGTTATTTTTCAAGTTCAACACAAAGATCAGACGAGATTCATCTTCATAAAGGAAAAGCGTAAGGGTATTTTTCTTGTATTTAAGTTCTTGTATGTAATTTAAAATGTAACCTTATATTTTAATACATTTTGATTTGTTTTAACTGGTGTGCACAATGGTCTATTGGCTTAATTTAGAGAGTTAGTCATTCTCAAAGGCTGAGGGCACTGTTAATTGTACGAACTTGCCAAGCGTGCACAAAGCCCCAGGTCCAGTGTCCCGTAGCTGTAATTGTGTTTACTTTCCACAATTTTGTGAGCTACAGAGGT
Source organism: Ellobius talpinus (assembly GCA_001685095.1). Classification (NCBI taxonomy): domain Eukaryota; kingdom Metazoa; phylum Chordata; class Mammalia; order Rodentia; family Cricetidae; genus Ellobius; species Ellobius talpinus. Next base: position 21,020 of record LOJH01013012.1, on the reverse strand, counting down.
ATATGATAAATATTACCAGAACGGCTCTTTTCTCTGAAGCCCTAAGCTTCTTCATTAACTTCCTCCTCCCACAGTGTTATGTCCCAGAGAGTTATCAAGGTCTGAACCTTTGTGCCAGCTCCTCAAGGATGAGGCTGTTGTCTTCTCCAGTAAATATTTATTGACTAACCTGAATCAGGAAAACTTTTTGGAAATGTTTGTATATTCTAGAGTTAATTTTGTTTAACAGACTGCTAAAAAACTTGTATTAATTGTATATTTATATATTATAATTTAATAACTTTTGTGTTACTGGTTTTATTCATTTAAAAAAGATTTCATGACATATGTTTTGGGGAAAATATTTATCTTCTTTACTCTATTTCCCAGATATTACATTGAAATCTTGCTGCAAGAGTACAGATTGAGTGCTTTTGTTGATGTTGGACTATACCAATATAAGAATGTCTTCACTGAGCAGCAGACAGGAGATGCAGTAAATGAAGAACAAGTCATTAAGTCTCAGTCAACAGTCATCCCAGAAGTACAGGTTTGCAGTGATGACATATCCACTTTATTGAAAACCAGTGTCTGGTACTGGGGATCATCACTGAGATATGTGCATAACATCTGTGAGGCCCTGGGTTCACTCCTTATTCCTTAAAAGAGTAAATGTATGAGGACCACCTCCATTCAGCTATTTACAATGTGTGTTAGTGGAATATAATTACATAGTTATTGAATTTCCTCTTGACATACCTATATTACAACAATCAGGATTTTATTTCTTAAGACTCATTTAAACATGTTTTAAAATATCATTTTCATTAAAATATAACACTGGAGAGACATTGCGTAGCTAAATTACAATTATGTAAAGTTCACTTAATCTATATTTTAATTTCCTTATTTATTTGGAAAATAGATTGTAAGATTGGAAAACTGGGAGACAACTAATGCTACAAATGAAGTTCAGCAGGTTGCAGTAACCAGCCCATGTGTGGGAACTAACTCATGTTACAGATTCATCTACAACATGGAAAAGACTGGTAAGCTATACTAACAAGAGAATTATTAACCTTCGCATATAAACATAGGTATAAGGAATTCGCTCTAGCGCAATGATAATTTAGAAGCGATAGCTTCAGTAGCATGCTAGAGAAAGGAGAAGAAACATATTTTGGAGAAAAGTTGCTACTAAGATTAGAAAATAGCAAACAACTTTCTGGCGTATACTATTGTACTTATTAAAGCATATGCATATTTATACACACTGACTCACAGGTGTAAGTTCAAAAACTAGGAATGAAATTTACAATAATATAGAATAAATGCACCTTTGAATTTGTCTTATAATTAACACACAAAGTACTAATTTATCAGTTAATAACACATTCTACATTAATAAATCCTAAAAATTAATAATCCTAAACAATTATTTTTGTTTTCTTGAGTAAGAACTATCAAATAATGTATTCAGTACTTATTATAGAATATTAAATAAAATATGGTTTCCTACTGTCAAAGACATTACTAACCAATTAAACAGTCAACATTATTATCCAGGTCAGTTTTCTGCTTGATAACTTTGATGTTCCCAAGAATAAATTTAAGTACAAGACACCAGTTTGGGTTGCAAAAGTCTAGGAAGATTTCAATTCTTCTGTTCTCCTTTTTTTTTAATTCATCCAAAGTCTGGCTACCTGCTGATGCTTCTGACTTCATGTTGCAATCGGCTTTAAATGACCTTTGGTCTATAAAACCAGATTCAGTGCAAGTGACTAGCAAGAGGGATCTTCAGACCTTTATCTACACAATAACCTTTGTGTCAGCTAGAGGTAAGCTTGTGCTTCGTTTGTATTAGAGAACATAGAGAAACTCTGAAACTTTGACAGAGACCTTAACAAATAAATGGCAAAATCAAAACAGGGTTTATGACAAGACTGTACCCAACAGAGAGAGGCAGTGGAGTTCAGGGCCTCACCTGTTACAAAGTGGTACCTTATGCACAAGCCCGTGAATGTAGGTTGTTATTGGAAATCCACTTCATGCTCTGTTATTGATAGTCATCCATCAAAACTATATGGATTTTTTCACTAAAATACTGACATCAAAAATACAATAAATTAATGTTTTGAATGCCCTGTTTCTCCCTTCGCCTTTACTATCTGATTTGATTGTAACCTGCTTTTTTTTTATAATGTTTCCTCTGAACCTTAATTTAAATGGACCAAATGCCATTTTGCTCTCTCTGTTGTGAATAAGTCTACTATACTACGATATCCTGCATCTTTCCCATTCCTATTTCTTTTATGTTAATGGAACTCCAAATACAATCAATTTGGTTACACTTGAATGTCACTTTTAGATGTATGGGTGTCATGTAATTATCTCTTTAAAATTCTGTTTGGTGCCACATGCAGGAGATTTTGATCTGCTTGGTTATGAAGTATTTGGAGGGAATAATGTCACGCTGGATATCACGGAACAAACCAGAGGAAAACCCAGTTTGGAGACGTTCACACTAACCTGGGATGGGATTGCTTCTAAGCCGCTTTCCCCGGAGTCATCAGAAGCTGAAGTATGCTCTAGAAAGAAGCATTCTAGCATGTATTTCTTCTGCATCTTTCACAGTTCACACTGGTTATTCATACACAAAAGTGAAAAGACTTTGCTTCATGGCATCAGCGACAATCAACATTTGGTTAACTAATGAAATGTTTATCATACATGATTCTTTTCTCACGTGGGCACAAAGTCAATCTAGTGTGATTACCCATTTTTCTGAAAAAGCATCTTAAAACCACCATTAAAATTTAAATGCTTTGTTATTTTATTAAAAAGATACCCATCTAAATGTCAAGCTTATGATGTAAATAATACTCTCAGGAGATGTAATACATTCTGCTATTGTCTTGGTCAATCATTGTAAGCAAACAGGGGAAGAGATATTACAAAGACTAATAGAAGAAGAAAGTAATTCTTTGACCTGTGTCAGCATGGCCTGTTATGCTGGGTAGTGTTGTAGTGGGGGCTGTTTTTAAAGAAAGAATGCTTGTGCATTACCCAGTCATGGAAACTGTACAGTGGGTTTTAATTACTATTTGCTTGGAGATTAAATACTATGTATTGTCTTAAGCCTTTAATTTCTAATCAACAGTCATTTTCTATGTTTTGCTAGACACATAGAAGTAAAAGTTATGACTCACGAGTGTATAATAATCCCTATTTAATCCAGAAAACTTAGTATTTTAGATAATTGGAAGTTTTGGGTTACAGTCAGCATTTAATCAGTTCTTTTGAAAATAGATTTCTTTTGAGCATATTTTTGTAGATAATTTGATGTATCAGGGAAATCATTTATTTGGAATGTATTTAATTGGGTAATTGTTTATTTCAATTTTTATTGCTCTCCCTAAAATACTTCTTAACAAAATGTCTGCATTATATAAAAACTGAGATAGTAATAGTCAACTAGCAATAATCATCCTTTGAAAAATCTCTTGATAAGACCAATGGGCACTAAAATAATAACATATTAACTTAAAAATTCTTAGGAAATTATAGATGAAACTGTCCTAATTATGGCTAACATGGGAATTATCTCATGAAAATATTCTGATAGCTAATTAATCAAACTAATAGTAGAGTTACTTATATCTTAAGTTGATTAGAGATAAGAGGAATACTGTCCATTTAGTTTCAGGCAGCTGTGGAAGAGATGGTGAGTGCTAAGTGTCCACCAGAAATCTCACATCTGGAAGAAGGATTTCTAGTAAAATACTTCAGAGACTACGAAACTGATTTTGAACTGGTATGTACTGTTTAGTGACCGTTGAGAGGGGCTCAATAAAACTTCCCGTTAGTGTTTGAGATTTTGCGATTTCTCTTCTTGAGCCAGCATTAGTTGTTAGTAGTATATTCTACGTCAGACTGCAGAGGTCATTTCGTTACAGGCTTGCTTGCAAGGCTCAGTCTAGCATCTTCCCTAACTCTGAGTCGTTTGTGAAAACAGTACTTCCAACACTCATGGGTCTACTTGATAAATAGACAGTAAGAAAAATGGGTCATCATAAGAACTTCAAGATTGTGCTTACATGTTTTCTTCCAATGAGTGAAGTATATGTTCTCTTTCTCCTTGGCTTCAGAGCATATAATTTGTATTGGAATGAGTCATGCAGTAAATGTCTTCTTGTCTTGCTTTGAAATCACTTAGTCTTTATTACAATGCCTAATTCTTATTTCTTTCTTTATGAGATTTATAAATTTTCTTTAGTTTAAAGAGGAAAATATTAAATATATACATTCTAATTTTTGTTCTGAATACTTGAGTATGCTAGATATGCATGCTTTCCAAGCGACTTTGCAAAAATATAAAATGCAGGCATGGGGAGAGGGTTGGTGAGTGAAACACTTATACCAATGGGAAGACCTGAGTTCATATTTCCAGAACCCAAGTAAAGCCAGCCATAGTGGAAAGTTTCAATTCCAGCACTCATATAGTGAGATTGGAGGTAGAGACATGAGAATGCCAAGAAGCTTACAACCAGCTAGCCTGTGTGTGTAACAGCAAACAAGAGACCCAGATGAGGTGGACGGTGTATACTGATTGTTAAATGTGTGCCATGGCACTTGTGCACCGCACACATAAACACGCATTTATACAAATCATCCACACACATATGCACAAAGATCGAACAGAGGGTCTAGGTATTTAAATGTGACCAATACTCTAGAAATAACTATGAATAACTAAAATATTTACTACATGATACTTTGTGTTAGCAGATTTATTAGAGATAAAATGGAATTTTTTCAGCTTAATAGCAGCATGTGTATCTGAGTGTAGTCCTGTTGATGGTGAGGATTAGATTATCCTCCATTCCTTCCTAGGTGCATCTCCCGTCTCTACCCAGCATCCATGTCTGGGCTCTGCTTGGCTTCAGCTATTAGCAACTCTAGGATCTTCCTCTCTTTGATGTTTCATTGAGATCTTTACCCTCCGAAGTCAGTTGATTCTTTCTCTGATTTGGACAATTCCTATTTATCTTCAAAGGCAACTCATTTGTCACTTCCAGTGAGGTTTCTTTTACGTGAGCTAGAAACCTCTCATCAAGATTAATATAACCCTTAGTTCTTTTGTCCCAAAGCGTTACCCGCTTCTTACAAGGATAGTGTTTTTCATCACTTGAATTATGACAAATAAAATAAAAGTAAACAAAAACTTAGTACCTGGTACTAAACAAATATTCATGAAAAATAAATAGGCACCTTTAATGAGATGGTAGTAAAAGAAAAGATGATAGGACTTGAGAAGCCTCCATACAGAAACACAATGGATGAATATGATTAGGGATCGGAATGAATGTATGAAGAATTTCATAGATGGGAGAGACTGTTTCAAGTTAAATACCAAAGAGACCATGGGATTAGAGTAGGATCTTGAATAACTTAGTTGGAGATGTTGGGAGAAAATCAGGCTAATAAATCACGTTTTCCTTTGAAATATTGTTGTTTCTGTAGGATCATATTAATAGAGGGCAGAAGACGGCTGAGACGGATGCTTACTGTGGCCGCTACTCCCTGAAAAACCCAGCTGTTCTTTTTGACTCAGCAGATGTTAAGCCAAACAAATTACCATATGGAGATATTTTATTATTTCCTCATAATCAGGTGAGCTTGTGAAAACTGCATGCTAATCGAATCTGGGAAATCGCCTGCTAATAAAATTCATGGAATTTTAAGACTAGAAAAAGCACTTGCCTTTTGGAATCATGTCATGTGGGACAGGAATAATGATTCTGATTCTGGCTTCTGTGATCTTTCTCCTGGTGATTCTCAGAAGAACAAAGAAGGAAGAGGGGCAGGGAGGGAGAGAGCAATAGTAAGCAGGAAATAAATCGTCATAGTTTATGCTTTTTTGAAAATTTAGAATAATTATTTATATAAGGTTTAATTGGAATTTATAAATAACTCACTCTTATAGAGAGTGAAATATTTTCTATTTTTTAAAGGAAATTGCATTCAAATACATGAAGACATTATTATTAGGTTTTGTCTTCCGTAAGTGAAACTATCCCAATTCTCTCACAGTTAACTGGTTGAAATCTACTGTTTTTAAAGTATTCTTGTATACTTTATATGAAAATGTTCAATAAATATATAGAGATTTTCTTTATAGAGAGATGTTCAATAAATATATAGAGATTTTCATTGCAGTCACTTAAATTGTTATAATACAAAATAATTGTAAAATATTGTTATTAACCACTTTCATATCTTTATTAGTTTTGTTTTGCATACAAAGGATCCTTAGCCAACCACATTGGTCTGAAGTTCAAGTATCAAGACAGTGGCAAGGTCTTTAGAAGTGCTGATGTGCAGTTTGAATATGACTTTTCTTCTGGAAATAAGTAAGACACATTATGGGTTCACAACAAATTATACTGCAATACACAGACTAGTCTCATTTCTTTTTCTTACCATGATCCAATTGGCCTCATTCCAGAGGTGCAGGAACAACTCAACATACACAAATCAGCAAACAATGAGTAGATTAAAGAACAGAAATCATAAGACTCTTTCAGTAGATACAGAAGAGGCTTTAGACAAAATCCAGAATCCTTTCATGACAAAACCCCAAAGAGATAAGTAATAGGAGGAACATGTCTTGACTTAAAAAGGCTACATTAATAAGCCTATAGGCAACGTTACATACCAAAAAACCCTCAAAGCATTTCCACTAAAATTAGTATCAGAACTTACTTTTCTAATTCCCTTATATTTAACAAATAGTTGATTTCATGCTATCTTGTCTTTATTAATGTGTTCTACTCAAACTGTGCTTAACTTCATAAATACCATGATGAAACGTTATTTTACATCCCTATAGGTAAAGCCAAGGCTACAAATAAAACCTCTACATGTTTTATTTATAATAAATTAACACCTCACCGACAGTGAAGCCTTTTATTCTATTGCATTTTAGGTTAGTTTCTGCTCATGTGTGCATATACACATGCCTGTGGGCATGTGTGCAAGTGTGTACATGTATGTAAACACCAGAGGTTAGTATTGGACATTTTCCTTAGTCACTTTCCACCTGATGGAGTCTTTCAGCAAACCTGGAGCTCGCCAGTTGGGCTAGGACTATAGGCAATCAGATTCAGAGCTCTTCCTGTCTCTGTCCTCTAGTGCTGTGACTAAAGCCTGTGGCACCAGGCTTTTGCATAGATGTTGGGGATCTGAACTCAGGTCCTTTTGCTTGTGCAGTGCACACTTTCCAAATAGAGCCATCTCTTTAGCCTGTTGTTCTTTAGATTTTAATAGCACTTATATTATATTATATTATATCATATCATATCATATCATATCATACTATACTATA
>LOJH01013011.1:0-21541 GCA_001685095.1 Ellobius talpinus | reverse complement strand
CCTTTGGAAGAGCAGGCAATGCTCTTAACCTCTGAGCCATCTCTCCAGTCCCCTGGGTTTCTTACTATGCCTGAGCAGAGCCAGCTGAGTGGCCTGGTACCTAACAGCCAAGTCATAGAGCTTTGTGGCTGGAGACCCCAGTTCTGGGGCCAGAGCGATGACTAAGTGGGTAAAAGACTTGCTGTGCAGACATGAGGGCTCGATGTCAGATCCTCAGCTGGTCAAGCCAAGTTATTGCGCTCCTTGTACAGCAAGAGACCCTGTCATAGAAAACACGGTAGAGGATGATGGTTGAGGGTGATGCTGGACACTGGCCTCTACACGTACAGACACCAAGAGACCCCAGCTCTGTGTAAGACAGGCCCGCAGATGTCTACCACCCCCTCCCCCCCATGTTCTCAGAGCCCTCTGTCCTCCTCTTCCCTGGCTCTTATCGTAACCGCCATTAAATATTTAATGGTGTAATTAGTTATTTACTGTCTGTCTCCCCTCCTGGACTGGAGGTCTTGGGAGGGCAGGACCAAGTGGACCTGACTGGCTGCCGCTGCATCCCTGGCACTCAGTCCTAGCCTTGGAATTTTAGGAAATTAAACATTTGTTGAATGCAGTTAATGAGGACAGTAAATTTTTATACTTTGGAAAGGGATTTGGCAATATAACCCAAGAATTTCTTTAAAAAGCCCTAATATCAGGCAGGATGCTTTTGGATTTAATGGAGAACACTGATTCACACTGGCTTAAGCATAGAAAACATATTCTTTCTGAACTGAGTACCAGAGAAAAATGGGTTCCAAGTTTGGCCCTATTCTCTGTGCTGTGTGCTGTGGTCCTCGGCAGCGCTGGGTGAATTATTTGAGCCGTGGTCAGATGCCTACTCCTGAACAAATAACTTGCTGACAAGAAAGCCCTTCACCTTAAGCTAATCAGAATGTGCTCAGAAACAAGATAGGGTAGCGCCTGGCCAAAACCATTGTCTGCCTCTGCCAGCCAGCAGGGATGGGGCTGGGGGCTGGGAAACTCCCAGCATTCTACACACATACGCACATACACACATATGCACATACACCCATCACCTGCTAATCCACTGCTAAGGAAATCGGAACCAGTGCAGGAAGATGCTCATCTCAGTGTTTGCTTTGAGACAGGGTCTCTTGGAGCCCAATCTGGTGTGACCCTGAACTCCTGATCCTCCTGCCTCCACCTCCCAAGGGCTGGAATCACAGGCGTGAACCCACGCGCCTGCCTTCGGTGTTTATCTAAAAGAGAGAAGAGAGAAACTTGGATCAGATTCAGGAAGTAGCTGCATTGAAATATTTAAGTCAATTATGTGCCGTCTGTAACAGGGACGATTACAGTGGCATTGAAACATTTACACAAAGTGTTAATGACGCTGGAAAATGCTACGATGTGATATTAGGTGAAAAATACCAGGATTTAAAATCGTATTTACAATATGTGTCCAATTGTTTTTTAAGAGCACAGAATGGAGCTGGGTTCAATACTGGCAGTGAGGCCTCTCTGAAGTATGGGGACTGTGATTTTTGACTGCACTTTAGGCTTTTCTGGGCCAGCCCCTTCTCTTCTGCCCTGCACAGACTTTTGTTCCTGCTCTTGTCACTCCCTGTGACAGCACCCTGCCTTGGGACTGTCCTCTGCGCTTTATACCCAGCCCCTTATTTAGTCCTTACAGCCGTCCTGGGAAGTAAAAGGGCTTTGATGTTTTTGTTGTTGTTTTGCTAAGGTATTTATGGAAACTCCAACATGTTTGGGCACAAAGTCACCCAGCTAGTGTATGGGAGCCTTTGGAGTCCCACCCAGCCTGTCTGTACTCCAAATGAGGTTGTCTGCTGCTTGCCCATAGCCAGACAGTAAAGGTCCCGTTTTTCTTCTCTAGGGGTTTTGTTTGTTTTATTTGGTATATTAAATTTTAAAAATTACATTCATTTAGTGTGGAGATGGTGCTCCTGTACCACAATTTGTGTGGGGAGGTTAGAGGTCAACTTTTGGCAGTTGAGCTCCCTAGGACTATGTGAGTTCCAAGGGTAGAACTGAGGTTAGGCTTGGCAACAGGCCCCTTACCGACAGAGCCAGGTCCTGGCCTTGGTTCTGATTGTTGCAGTGCTGGGAGGCGCGGCGGGAGGGAGGGGGGTGAGAGTCATGCCCCAGGCCTCATACACACTAGACAGGTGATGGTGCACCATTTATTGAGTCAGACTTGGAGATTTATTTGTTCGTGTCATCCTTACCATCTAGCTAGGAAGTGGTGGGGTACAGGAGAGTCATGTGGATGTCATGTGGAACCCCTTTTTTCCCCACCCACCTTCAGAACTGCCTGAAGCCCTGCTGCCCTGGGGACCATGTTTAACGGGGAGCCTGGTCCAGCCTCAGCTGGGGCCTCCAGGAATGTGGTACGGAGCTCCAGCATCAGCAGCGAGATCTGTGGATCCCAGCAAGCTGGGGGTGGGGCCGGGACCACCACGGCCAAGAAACGTCGCAGTAGCCTGGGAGCCAAGATGGTGGCTATCGTCGGCCTGACCCAGTGGAGCAAAAGCACACTGCAGCTCCCCCAGCCTGGTGAGGGTTGTGGGCACCAAGAGGTGGGAAAGGTGGAGGGGAGGAGGGGAGTATGTTGTTGTTGAGTCCCCAGCGACTAAGGGTAGATGCACACTTTGTGGGTGCTTTATGAGTTGGTGTGTGTGACATTCTATAGTCCTCAGTGGCTGGCAGTAACAGCCCAGAGAGGGAAAGTCAGGTGCTTCAGACTGCACAGCGGAGGGTGGTGGCATCCGGACTTAAGCCCCAGTTGTCCCTCCCAGTTCCTGCTCTTTTTATGCTGCTGCCTCCACACACCGACTTCTGTGTTTATCAGAAGTTATTTGAAACAGCCATGCTAAGGGACCCCACACTTTTGTAGACACATGCATCCTCAGAATCCTGTTCTATTTGTCATTCCTCAGTCCCCATAGGACAAATAGTCCCACAAATATAGTTGCATAGTCTCACAGAGATGTTACAAAGTCACAAGAGAGGGACACGAACACATGGCTCTTGCAGTGACATGTCTAGAGTGTTCATTTGCTCAGGAGAGCCACTTCTAGTGCCAGGAAAGAATGGTCCAGTTATTCTCATTACACTGCCCGTGGTCACAAATAAACTCTAAATACGGTTCTCTGAACACAGACAAAAAGGCCCACATCACTTAGATGCACACGCACCTCACAAAGCCACACATGCGCCTTAGCCGACACATGCGCCTATGTAGGGTATGCATTTTCAGACATCTGCCTACAGAATTCCAGTTAAGTTCAGACTTGGGGGGCCCCACCTTGTCTCACACAGCCACATGTGGCCCCCACCTCACAGAGGAACCACTTCTCCCCACCCAGACCGCCATTTGTGGCGTTGGTCCAGACACCAGCTGGCTTTGTTTTAAATCTCTTCCTGCTTATTTTGCTCAGAGTAACAACTTCCCCCAAAAACCTTCAAGTAGGCAGCTGGACGGGGGTGGGGAAGGGTAGAATGCCGGAGTATCAGGGAGGATGCTCATCAAGACGCCCCATTGGGGCTGGTATTTGGGGGTGCTTTTCCAGACCTTAAAATAGATTTTTACAAAGCTGTCTACGGGAACACAGGGGATGTCTTTTCCAGCACTCCAGCTCCATGTGCTTTCTGCTCAGGGAGAAACTAGATAGGGAGGGTCTTGAGGTTATTAGTACCTTTGGGTGGGCAGTGTAGGCTTGAGAGTAGGAATCAGGGAGGTGGGAAGTTGAACTGGGACAAAGAGGGCTGGGATAAAACCAACCTGGGGAATTATTACAAAGTCCTGGACATGGTGAACCCCAGAGGTCTGTGTCTGGTATTGTAAGCACAGGAATCCAGCTCCAGACCCCACAGACATCTCCCATGCAAAGTGATTGGAAGAGACAGTCTCCAAGTCCAAGGCAGGGCTGGAATCACTGCGAGTCATTGGAGGGGTCTGCTGTGGCTTCAGACAGCAGCAGGCTGGGGTGGGAACAGATGCCAGGACAACCTGCTGCCTTGGGGAGAGACAAATGATGCTGGGCCCTCTGGATGCCTTGTCTTGGTGGGATGTAAGGACATGACTAAAGGCCCAAGGTCTGGGGCCAGGGGAATTGCCCAGGTGCCTTTCCAAGTGCAGGGCCCTGTGAATCATCTAATCACTGAATGTCATAGCAGGAAGGGCCCTCGCGGTCATCTAGTCTGATGTACTCATTTATCTATGAGACTTCCAGAGCCCAAGGAGAAGGCCCTTCCCTGGAGAATGACCTCAGGCTGGCCTTTGTAGCCACACCCCATCATTTACTAGCCGGATAGTTCAGGCAAGCTGCTTCACTTCTCTGACTCTGCTGTTTGTTTGTTGAAGACAAAATATATGCTTTATAGAGCTGTCCAGGGATTAAATAAGATAGATGTGCAAAGGTATCCAGCCTCTCATGCATGGTACATGGGAGGCACTCAGAAAAGCATTGATACTTTTTAAAAAAGGTTTATTTTTATTATTTTTAATGGTGTGCGTGTGTGCATGTGTTCGTGTGTGCACGTGTGTCTGTGTATGCATGCACACGTGTGTATGTTCATACATCCATGCATGTACACGTGCAAGCTTTGAGTATGCCAGCGCCTCAGCTTGGAGCATCATCCTGGCTGGGAGACTCTGAGACTACAGGCAAGAATGTGGTCACCTCACTAGGGATTGCTGCTCTGAGAAGAGATCTCAGAAGGGTGCCCCTGTTGCCCCAAGTGGAACAACTTGATTCCCTGTAGGGCTGGGCTATGGGGAATCAGGAAGAATTCCCCTCCTGGGCCTAGCCCTTGGGGCTCTTGGTCTTCTCTTGCAAGAACCCCACTCCCCAGTTCATCGATACCCTTTTCCTCCTTGTTCCTTTGCCCCAGTTCACATAGTCTGGTCCCTCTAGGCCCCTGCCTGTCTGCCCGCTTCCTCTTTGTCATTATGCTGCCATATTGCAGGTCTCCAGAATCTCACCCTGTGCTTTAGAGGGCTAGTTCTGGCTTCAGAGCTCTCCATGGGACCGTCGTAAGTCACTTTCCAGTCAGGCCTCAGTTTCCTCTTCTGTAAAATGGAGCTAACAGTGCACTCTCCCAACTTCCTTTGGGATCTGTTAGTTCTCTAAATTGTGGGAGCAATGAAGGGTGGGGTCGGAGTTTTAGGGTCCTAGGACCTAAGTAAAATCTGGCCTGGCATTAGTTAGACTGAGCCCACAGGGAGTCATGTGGAGTGGAAGCAGCCTTTTTCTAAATGTCCAGTACCAAGGACAGAGATCTTCCTGCCTGAGCCTAAGATGTTGCCACAAGCCAGACTGCCCCTCTTCTGCTCGTGATGGGACAGATAAAATGGCTCCTGGAATCTTTCTCCAAGGAACACTGAATTATTGCAACCACTTGGACCAGTTCTAGAGAGAAACCATAAAGTATTCCTTGGGTCAGCAGGGGCCTAGGCTGGACAGGAACCAAGTCAGTGGGAGGATTTTTCTCTTGAGTTTGCAAGACCTTTCCCCCTACCCCTGAAGACACGGGAGTTTAATCTCTGCTGAGTCACAGCTCCAAGAGAGGAAGCATCGAAGAGGGAAAGTGACATGTCAGCAGGCAAGGAGTCTGAGAGCCCGGTGGCACCAGAACCCCAGACTCCTCATCTGTGAAATGGGGGAGGAGCCTGGAGAAGTAGCTCTGACCTTTCAGGATTCTGCGCAGTTCCCACTCATGGGCTCTCACACTGTGTTGGGCAAGTCTTATCTAAGAAGGTAATCTCACTTCCAAATGGGTCAGAGCTTTCCCAGGCTCTAAAAGAGCGTGTGTTGAGGGGGTGAAGATGTGAGGGGGAGGCAGAGTGACTTTCAGCCCCCCCTTCCACACAGCCATCTGTCTTCTAACTGGGTTAGAGGGGATGAGGCAATTAGGAGCCAGGGATGGAGAGAGTCCCATGGTAGGTCACATGCCGTGTGTGGGTGGACATGGTTATGTGTGGTGAGTAGATGGGCTCAGTTCTAGGTATTAAAGATCACCTATATATAACTTGTTTGACAGTGTACATTATGTCCATGTAAGATCTGGACACATGATATCATACATGACATTATTGTTTTTATATATGTGAAAATAAACATTCCTGTGTGTCTGTTTTATGCATATGTAAGAGAAATATGCCTGAGCTAAAATGACTGTGTATGTGTATGTGTGTGTGTATCACAGTGGCTTGCATTGCGTTTGGAGAACACATCTTCTTGCATGTTGCCCCTGTTCTCATTACCCCCCCTCCACCACCCTATCTGCTAGTATTTGCCCTCCTGACCTTCTCTCATCCAGTGGGGACTTCCTGAAGGGTAAGTAGGGCAAGACAGGAAGAATAGAGGCCTTCCTTTCCCAATCTGTGGATGTGAACGTTCTCTCCCCAGCCCTCTGTCGGCTGCCTTCAGGGATAAATGTGCTGCCACCCTTCCTTAGGCACCCTTGTAGGCCACTCAACTGACAATTTTCTTGGGCCTATAACTGGTGGCAGCAAATGGCTCCTTTGGTACAGTCTCTGAGTGCCACTTCCCTCCCCATCAAGTTGCTCAGCAATCAAGCTTTAGCAGGGGAGTCCCTGCAAAACCCCAGCCTATCTCCCCCCCCACCCCCGCCCAGGAGGAGAGCTGTCTAGGGACCACACTGCAATGCTAAGGAGGTTGCCATGGAAACCCAGGCAGGCTGGTATGCTACTCAGAGTGCCCTGTGTTTCCTGCCAGGCTGAGGAGGGGGCTGGGGGGCCCTGAATAGAAGGTGCAGAGACAGGGTAAGGGTTCTGCTGTGGACTTTCTCAAATCCAGTATCAGCCCAGGTCAAGCTAGCCACCCTGCCTCTCCTGGAGTCTCGCCTTGCAAGATCCAACTTGACATTTGTGATGCTCTCCTTTTTAGTTAGACTTACCTTGAGAAGGCAAGTTTCAAATGGTCAGGCTTCCAATGGGGTTTTTCTAGGGCAGCAGAGAGGCGTTCTTTGAGTCTGGTAGGATATCCAAAAGAGGGAAAGTAAATCTGGAAATTTCAGAACAAACTTTCCAGAAATGAGAGAAAGGAGCTCAGACTGAAACAGAATGGAAAGGCAGAGTTAAGAGAACCTAGTGGAGGCGAGGACCCCATGGCTGCAGGACCTATAGCTAGCTGCATTCTATTGGGGCACACAGCATGTCCCTGGGCAGCTTTCTCTGTATCATGACCCCGGCCTTGACCCATCTTAGGGTCAGCTCAATGGTGTCCCAGCCTTATCAGGTCCCCACCCGCTTCTGCCCAGAGGATCACTTTGGTAGCACTCTTCTAGAAGCCTAGGCCATGTTTTGACCTTATTCCCTCTCTCTCCTTGGGTCGGGGACCCCAGAAGGGGCCACTAAGAAGCTGCGCAGCAACATCCGGCGGAGCACGGAGACCGGTGTTGCGGTGGAGATGCGGAGCCGCGTCACACGCCAGGGCAGTCGGGAGTCTACGGACGGAAGCACCAACAGCAACAGCTCCGAGGGCACGTGCGTGCACCTGCCAACTTGGTTTCCAACCAAGATGTCTGCATACCTCCCTGCCCCAGCCTCCCTTTCCCCTCTCCTAGATATCTGGTCCCCGGGTCCCAGGTCTTCCCGTGGCCCCCAGCAGAATACCTCAGAGGAGCACATCATTTGGTCTTTTGTTTTGGAAGGGACGCGGGCTTCCTGCCTCCCGTCACCTGCCCTGCTCCAGAGATGAGCAGAAAGGAAAATGTGACCCTAAATTCCTTTTAAGCCTACGCTCATTCTCATGGCTTAGTTGTGTGAAGTCTCTATGAATCACCTTGCTTGGAGATTAAGGAAGAAAATTGGACTAAATCCGTGTGTTTAGAACTGTCACATCTTACCTTGTGACTCCTAGGCAGGAAGGAGAGTCGCTGTAGTGGGTCAAAAGCAGTGTTAGAGGAAGAAATAGAAAACGCAGGGGCGCCTGTGTGGCAGGGGCGCCTGTGTGGCAGGGGCGCCTGTGTGGCAGGGGCGCCTGTGTGGCAGGGGAGGATGGCCGGGAGACCTTAGTTGAGCTCTTCATCCAGGACGCACGTAGGTCAGCAGTGCGCTGCGGTGTTGACAGCCCCTTTCTTTCTGCATGTGAGCTGGAGTAAGCATTTGAAAGTCAGCGCTTACACTGCAGCTCTGTTCGAAATCAGAGTTTGTAGATTCTCTGCTTCTGTTTCAAGGCCCTATTATTTTCAGTCTCGAGATCCTGTGGCTTATTTAATAATGAGTTTTTGTCTCTCACCACTGTACAGTGAGACCTTGGCATCCCTATGGGATTGGTTCCAAGACCTCGCATGGATCTAAAACTCACAGCTTCTTGAATCCCTTAAATACACTGGCATAGTGTTTGCACAGTACCTGGACACATCTGCCTGTGTTCATCACATCCTCTCTTGATCCCTTGTAACACCCAGTCAAAGCTAAGTGCAGTAGAGATAGTCGTTACACGGGTCTCTCTGTAAAGCTCAGGCTGGCACTAAATTCAGAATTCTCCTGCCTCAGCCTCCTGAGCACTGGCATTATAGGTGTACACCCCAATTCCCAGTCTAGATGGTATTGTTTAAAGAATAATGATAAAAAAAAACTGTTTGTGCCCAGTACAGACAGCTTTTTTCTTCATACTTTCAATCTGTGGTTGATTGAATCCACAGATGCAAAAGCCATAGACACAGATGGCCAACTGTATCTTCTAACATGGAAACAAGTAGCCATTAGCGTTTACTACCTCCTACCTTGTCCACAGCATTGACGGTACCTCAGGCTAGTGACTCCCTGTCTGGAAGCCATGCGCTATGATTTAACACTTGTACCCACCCTGAGGGAGTGAGGACAGCACCAATGTCTCCTTATACAAGTGAGGGAACTGGGGCTCCTGAATGGCAGAGGCTCTTTACCCACAGGCACACTTTTTAGGACACAAGCCATTGTCTACACCAAGGTCACTTGGTTCCATAACCTTTACTCATAATCTCTGTACTGTATACTAGTCACCCCCCACCCCTGCCCCACTCCTGAGACTTTGAGTCCGCATTTCTCCGTTTCTTCTGAGGCTCACTGTCCTAAGAATGTGATGCAAGTAGTGGGTGTGGTGGTGCACACCTGTAAACCCAGCACCTGAGAGGTGGAGGCAGGACCAAGAGTTTAAGGTCAGACACTTAACTACATAGCGAGTTCCAAACCAGCCTGGACTACAAGAGGCATTATGTCAGCAAAAGGGGTGGTGGAGAGAGCAAGACAAAGACTGAAACATGAGAGGGCTGGGGAGTGGCTCAGTAACATGCTTACTGTACAAGCATGAGAAACTGAGTGGAATAGAGGTCTCCAGCACCCATGTAAAAAGGCTGGATGTAATTGTGCACGTGCCTATAATCCCATTATTGAGGAGACAGATGGGATCCCTAGGGCTTGCTAGCGGCCAGTCTTTCCAAATCTTCAGACTCTAGGTTCAGTGAAAGATTATCTAAACAAGGTAGAAAATGATTGAGGAAGATACCCAATGATGACCTCTGGCTCTTGAACACACACACACACACACAGAGAGAGAGAGAGAGAGAGAGGATGCACATATATACCCACCTTAATCCACAAAAAGAATGACACTAGGCTATTGTTGATTATGGTTAATAAAAGTAGATGCCTTGAAGCCTCTTCCTGAAGGTAGAAGATGAGCCTTGTAAGAGAAACGCGGGTTCTGTCCCATAAACCCATTGCTCCCTGCCCGTCACCGACCACAGGAGTCCCTATTCCAAACTGTCCAACAGGTGTTTGTCTCTGACCCACCTTTTATGGCTGCCACTAAGAGAGCTGCATATTCTGGTTCATTGTGGCCCCTAAGCAAGCTGTCCCTGTTGGCTGTACCCAGAACATCTGGGCCTGAGGATTCAACAATTCATTGCCATTTGTTGTATCTCATGTTTCTAGAACTTTTCCTTCACACCATCCCCCAGCAAGCCAGGTAGCATCCCTGTTGCAGACAAGCCTAGTCTCTTGCCTCTTGGAAATGCCTGCTTCTTCTGTAAAATTGGATACTGGCTCCTACCACACGGCCTGGTTGTAAGGATTAGTGATACAAGGCTTGCGGACTGTTCAATGCACTGCTGGCAGCTGGCCCACTTTCAGTCACTGTCGGTTTTTCTTGTTACTGTTTCCAGCCCCTCCCCTCCAGTCACAGACCACCCACGATCACCTGCCATTCATCACAACCTCAGCGTTAGGTTATTTTGGTCCCTGCTGCCGTTTTGAGAACCACCTCACCTTATTGACTTGAATTTTAAATTTCTGGTTAAAAAAAAAATCAAACCTCAGTTCTTGGAACTCATTCCAGGCCATAAGAGTCCATCCAGCTTGTCTCTCATTGTTGGCCTTGGCATGCTTTCATGGGGATGCCTGTGTCCAGCAAGCCCTGCCCTCTAACACTCACTTCGGAAATCTCTGGGGCTTGGGCTAGGATGTAGCTCAATTGGTAGTATGTTTGTCCAGCATGCATGAAGCTCCTGGGTCCGTCCCTAGCACTGTGTAAGCTGAGCATGCTGGTACATGCCTGCTATCTCAGAAGGCAGAGCTGTCATGATCAGGAATTCAGGGTCAACCTTGGCTACATCATGAGTCTGGGGCCAGCTTGGGATGCACAAGACCTTGTTTCAAAAAATAAGAATTCAGTGTCCTAAATATCTTCATTAGTTTCTCTCTCTCTCTCTCTGTGGTTTTTCGAGATACGGTTTCTTTGGAGCCTGTCCTACAACTCGCTCTTGTAGACCAGGCTGGCCTCAAACTCACAGAGATCCATCTGCCTCTGCCTCCTAAGTGCTGGGATTAAAGGTGTGTGCCACCACCGCCTGGCTTCTTCATCAGTCTCTTTAATGATATCAAAATATCTTTCTCCAAGCCAGACACTGTGGTATCTGCTTGTTACCTACTTGGGAGACTGAGGCAGAATGGTCATGACTCTGAGGCTAGCCTTGGCTACATAGTAAAGTCTAGGTCAGCCAGAACTACACAGTGGGACTGTCTAAATAATGAAGCCTGAAATATCTTCAATGTGCAGCAATGAATAAGTGTTCACTCCCAGCTAGAGTGATATAGTCACACTGTCTAGGTGAGAAACGGAGGCACAGCTCCCCATATGAAGGGCCCCCGCATCCATCCTCACCACTCACCCCCCTGCTGCCCTCACTTGCCCTCTGCTTTCTTCTGCAGGTTTATTTTTCCCACACGGCTTGGAGCTGAAAGCCAGTTCAGTGATTTTCTGGATGGCCTGGGACCGGCCCAGATTGTGGGGCGACAAACGCTGGCAACACCTCCCATGGGTAAGTCTTGCGGAGGAAGGACAAGCAGGGGGGCACAGCAGAAGGAGCTCAGTGGGGCCCTGTGTGTGGTAGGGCAGGCAGCAGGAGGGACAAGAGCCCCAGTCTTCCTCTCTCACTACTCAGCAGCAGCTTTTCCAGACGTGTGTGCCCCCCCACACTGCTGTGTATACTGAGTCACAGTGTTGGCTCCTGCTGACCTTCTCTGACCGCGGGCAAATAAGCCACTTCCCTTCTCTGCCCCTCAATTTCCTCATGGGGAAAATGGTATCAGTAATCCTGCTTTAGTTCTCCAGTCTCATAGCCCTTCCTGAGCTCCTGCTAGATATTTTCTGTAAAGCATTTTAATGTTCTCCTTAAGAACTGTGGCTAATTGGACCTGTTACTCCCAACAGCCTCTGGCACCAGGGGACCTTTAGCCATTTTCTCATCTCTTCCTGGCAGCTAGGAAGTGCTTCTTCTCAAAGCCCACATCGGGTCCTCTTAGCAGCTCTCAAGGCTTCCGTTCCCCATGACCAGGCAGGCCTCCCCGTCAGTCTGACCTGAACTTTGCCTGATCCAGATGTCTCGTCTCAGCCCTGATCTGACGGTTCTTGACTTTTTGGCCCTCATGGCAGAAGAGGGAAATGAGCACAGTGGAGCTGGGATTCTGTGGTGGTTTAGAACTCTGTAGGTGGCACTGTCCTCCTTTCCTTGGGAGAGGGATCCACAAGACCCTCAGAGTTAAGGTCCACTCTCTTCTGGCCCTGGGTATTGGATTTGTTTAATTCTAAGATTTTGGTTGATACTGGAGCCTGCTCGTTATCCCAACCCCTTATCCCTATAAACACTGAGAAGTGCCAGCCATTTCCTTATCTTCAATGACCCTTCAGAACCTAGAATATTTTGTGTGTGGTGCCCCCTTGTGTTCCAAACCAGGAAAGACAAGAGTACATTCACGGTTAGGCATATCATGATAGATTGAGATTCTTAGGTCTCATGGTCGAGGCCAGCAATCTCTCATTGGAGGGAGAAGGATGAGCTTCAGGGTGTCTCTGGATGTGGTGAATCCTGCCCCCAAAGTATGCAGATACCAGCAATAACATGGTGGCTCTGATGTTTGACTGAACTCTCTCACCCATTTAATATTGGGCGGGGGGGGTAGACAGACCAAGTTTATAATTCTACACCCATTTGAAGAGTGTTCCAAACAACTACTATATGATTCTAAACTTAGCTCACCCACAGTGAGCAAAGCTAAGAGTTCCTTGAAGTCAGCCTGACCGAAGCCTTTCCCGTCTTGGAGTGAGTTAAGTACTCTCAGCTTTCAGCACGCAGGTGGTGGGGGCCTGCCCTGCTCCCTTTGTCCAGGGTCAAAGATATCCTGGGCAGGCTCACAGTCTGGCGTCTCTTTGCACAGATACTCTTGTATCTGTCTGACATATACTAAAGAGACTGGCTGAGGGCTACGGTGTAGGCTCTGGCTCCCAGACTTGCCTGTTCTATGTAGTGAAGCAGGTCGGTGAGAATTTGGCAGCCATTAGCTATGACCTAAACATGTGCTCCTTGAGGGTCATTCCCCCATAGCCTGTCGCAGTCTTTCTCAGTCCCGTTGACGTGATCTTCTGAGAGCTTGCTCTGTCAATGGGCATCCCCTGCAGGGTGGCGTCCTCTGCTCCATCTTCCAGCTGCCCCATCCCACTTCACCTGGATCCCGTTTCTCCCTTGCAGGAGATGTACACATTGCCATCATGGACCGGAGCGGTCAGCTGGAGGTGGAAGTGATTGAAGCTCGGGGCCTGACCCCCAAACCAGGCTCCAAATCCCTCCCAGGTGAGGCTGAGCAGGTGGGAGATTTGGGGAAGGATCCTGGCAGGGATGGGGTACTAGCAAGTCCTGAGCTCACCAGTATCCTTAGAGCAGTGCTGTTGACAGTGACTCATACCTTGCCTGGAAGGCGGGTGGGCAAGGTGATCCGGCTCATCCCACCCCTCCCCTGCCCGCACCCCACCAGAACCACCTGGAGGGTGGAGACTAGGCAGGCTATGGCATTTCTCCCAACCATGCTCCTTCATTTTTCAGCCACCTATATCAAGGCTTACCTGCTGGAGAACGGGGCATGTGTGGCCAAGAAAAAAACAAAGGTGGCCAAGAAGACCTGTGATCCCTTGTACCAGCAGGCTCTGCTTTTTGACGAGGGGCCCCAAGGCAAGGTGCTGCAGGTCAGTGTTTACAGGGTAGCCCTTCAAGTTCAGGTCAAGCATCAAACCATTTACATCACCTTTTTTATTATTGTGGGGGTACCACTTGTGCGGGGGGCACACATGTAGAGTGGAGCCAGTTCTCTTTCACCTTGACGTGGTTTCCAGGGATTGAATGAGGTCCTCTGCTGAGCCATCTTGCCAGCCCCCCCTTCTTTCTCTCTCCCCTTCCCTCCCTCTTGTTCCCCTCTGTATTTGATTTTCACAACCCATGCTTTTGTTCCCTATCAGTTCATAGGGTTTAGAGCGTAGTGAAATAGCTCCCCAGTTCTCCCAGCTGGGCAGGAGAAGCAGGCCTTATTCACTGGCTGCCTCTACTTTCCTACCTGTGCTTTGTACCTCACTGGGTGCTGGGTGTTGCGAGGTGCTCTCTAGAGTGATTCATGTCTTTCTCAGAACCGATCCTGAAAAGGAGGTATGGTTTCCCCATTTTGCAAATGAGGAGGCAGGGTCTCAGATGAAGGGGCTGCCCAGTTGAGAGATGAGCAGAAAGGAGCCCAAGTCTAGGTGACTCAGGCCAGCCAACTCCTTGAGAATGCAACATGTATTGGTGGCCACTCTTCCTGATGAGCGCTGGGGAAGGGTGTTGCCTCATTGTACCCCTTCAGTAGATGACCCGGAGTTCACGTGGGCCTACGTGATGTTCCTGACTCAGTTCCTGCTTGACACTCATTGTGCTTAGGGTGTGCGAGAAGAGAAGAGATGGCCCAGAGGTTAAGAGCGTGTACTACGCGTGTAGATGACAGTTCCTGATGTTGTGGTGGCCCACAACTGCCTCTAGCTCCAGCTCCAGGAGGTCCCTGTACCTCTGGCCTCTGTGGGCACCTGCCCTTGTGTTTATGCATGCATATATACATTTTTTTTAAATTGTTAGTTTTCACATAGGCAGCCAGCCACTAAGTTAGAAGTGGTGGTGGCCTGCCTTGCCTGAAACCTGTCATGCCTTTTCTTTGTAACGAACACCTGAGATTCATTCTAAAGGAGAAAAATATTATTCTGGCTGAGTTTTGGAGACTCAGGCCAGTTGGGGCTATGGAGACAACTGCTCACCTCAGGGCACTTGGGAAGCCAGGAAGAGCCTGGAATCCCATAATCCCCTCCAGGAATCCATCTCTGATGTTTTTAATCTTCCAGTTAGTCCAACTCATGACAGGCTGTTCCTCCAAGCTGTGATGGTTCTGTTGAAAGGGCCCATGGGGTTACCAACCAAAGAACTGCAGAACTCTAGCTATGGTTGGTGTCTGTTTTTAAAAATGTTTGAAAAAAATCATTGAGCTAATGTCTCCCTCCTCGAGTTCCAGATGGAGACACGGCAAAGGGCTTATTCAAGCCCACAGCAGTGCTGCAGCTATGACCCAGGCCCTGGACATGGTCTGTTCCTTGGTGGAGAGAGCTGCCTGGGGTGCTGGGAGGTCTGGAACCAGATCCGCGCAGGATCTGATCCCAGCTCACTGTGGGGCATTGTGTTGGTTAATCAAATCTCTGAACCACAGGGAAAAAAGTACGTGTTACAGCAGTTGAGATGATGCTTGGCCCCCATAGGACCCAGTCTGCTGTGTCCCAGGTGCTCAGAAAGTACCTGCCTGTATCAGTTTAATTATGACTCTCTCATCTGTGTACTGGGGAAGCCAGTAGGTTCCTGGGCCCCCTGCCCAGTCCTGGAAGTTCAGTGCCTCACTCTTCCTCCCCCTGCTGCCAGGTGATCGTCTGGGGAGACTATGGCCGTATGGACCACAAGTGCTTCATGGGCATGGCCCAGATCATGCTGGACGAGCTGGACCTGAATGCTGCGGTCACCGGCTGGTACAAACTCTTCCCCACATCCTCTGTGGCCGACTCTACACTCGGATCCCTTACCAGGCGTCTGTCCCAGTCCTCTTTGGAGAGTGCCACCAGTCCCTCCCCCTCGTGTTCCTAAGGACCTCACTGAGAACCAGAGGCCAGGGGCTGGTGGGGAAAGGGAGCCTGCTGGCCTTATGCCCCCTGTACATAGTCTCTGTGTCTTTCTGGACCCCTCGCCCTGCTGCATGCCTGATGACCGCTGGGCTTGTCCCAGCTGGCAGTGGAGACTGTAGTGTATGTCCATGTATGTCCGTGGTGTGTGTGTGTGTATGTGTGTCCGTGTCCACATTATATCTGTCCATGTGTCTGGGTACAGTCAGTCCTGGTAACCACATGACCTGCAGTCCATGTCTCTGTATCTTGCTGGAAAGAATCCAAAGGAAGGAACATCATGTGGCCACATCTTGCCCCTGGAGTCTCCAGGGGTGGAAGTAGGGGATGTGGCCACTGGTGGGCCTTGCTTTGCCCCAGTCTGGTTGTCTTATGGTCTCCACTTAGTTTTTCATCCTGTCTTTTGTTTCTTTGCCTCTCCCAGCATTGCTGCTCTTTTCTGAGGAATGTAGCATCCATTGCAGCTGACCATACCTGGTTCCCTCTAGGAATTCAGTCTCTTCTCCCTACCCCAGCCCCGCTGGTGCTCATCCCATTGAATGCACTCCACAGCATGTGGCATGCTTACCCGGAGCTCTACCCCCCCGCCCTCCAGGAAGACAGAGGGCCTTGAGAGTGTTTCTCTCTGGGGATGGCACCGTCTTACAGGCCAGGTACAAGAGAGCTGAGTACCCGGGTGCTGGCCAGACACGCTAGGGGACGTGCTAGGATCTCTTCTCCCCTAGAGTGTGCTCCAGTGGGCCCTAGGAGGGTTCCCTGTCGAAACAGATGACCTTCTTAGGCATCAAGAATGGACCTGTCCCCGAGGGAGCAGGCTTGGTTAGAGGTGTCACGGGTAGGGCTGCTTGCTGAAGGAAGGAGGGCTACTGCTGAACTTTTTTGAGGCACTCACTGTCAAGAATCCTGTCTGACTTGGGGATTAGCTGCATGGAGCTGTTCTTCAGGGTTCTGCTTTCTTCGCTCATCTGTAGACACTAGTCCCCAGCTGAGGTTCTGGCACCCCAGGCCTCCGGCCTCCTAGCTCCATGAGCAGCCTGGCTCTGCACTCGAGGGTGCCTCTGTCACCAGCTCTGTACCAGCAATACTCACCCTCCACCTCCCTCCTTTCTTGAGTGGTCCCCTGCGCCTCTGGGCAGTGGCCTGCATCTGCTTCACTACCCCTTCCCTTGTCTGGTTGGGGCTCCTCCCAACCACTGAGAACCCTGTTGGAGGGCCTAGTGCCTGGGCCAGAGCCTGAGATTGCTGTTGTTACTCCTAAAGGCTAGCTCCAGAATGCTGTATCCGTTCCTCCTCTCTTTAGCTATAGGGTGGGATTGGAGGCTGCCTGGGAGATGGCAGAGCAGCCCTGGTTCATATCCAATAGGAAGGAGGTGCTGGGGATAGGGGAGAGGAAGGCTCTCTTTCTGCTTCTCTTCCAGCCCATCTCCAAGTGTGGCCTTGCCTCTAGCCCAAGTACCTAGGCAGGGAGAGCTACCAGGGTAACTGAAAAATCCTTGGCATGTGTGTGAATTCCATGTGTACCAAAGCTGGGGTGCTTAAAGCCAGCCCAGCCCAATGGCCTCCCCGTAGTCAGAGTCCTGCACCCTCCTTTCAAAGAAAGGTAGTGAAGAAGCCCCCACACGAACTGGTGGTGAGGGGGAGGATAGTGGACAGGACTGAGGATGTCTGTGCAGGCAGGTGAGGGAGGGAGGATGATGGCCAGCCCTGCTGGCTGGGGAGCATATATCTCTCCCATGTCAGTAGACACGGGACAAAGTGTTCTGACTTCTAAGCCTTGATGGACGGGGGCAAGGAAGAAATTGGCTAGCAAAGGGCTGCTTTCATCTTGCTTGTGGTGTGTGCACCTGTGAAGCAGTTATTCTCTGGATGGTGTGAAAGCCATCTGGAGCAGAGGAGGGTCAGTGACCCACTGACAGCACAGACCTTTGCTGATGTGGCACTAGACACCTTCAGAAGTGGGAGTTGCCAGGATAGGGGCTCCCAACCTTGCAGTTCCGGAGGGTCAGCCCAGAGGATGTGCTAGAGCCAGAGGAAGAGGTAATGTGCTGAGAACTCATGCTGGCCTGCCTGCCCATGGGCAGCAACTGTAAACCGCCTAGGAGGTGGGCACTTGGCTGTCCCACCCCTCTCATGGAAGGTAACCCCCGCCCCCAGTTGATCTTGGGGAATTCCCTCTTTTTAACACTAAATAAGTAATCCCACCTAGACTCTTGGCCACAGATGTGGGTTGTGTAAGGCTGTACATGTATTAGAGAGGCTGATTTCAAGGTCTGTTTCTCAGCACCCTGGATGCAGGGCTCCACCGGGATGCCATTCTAGAGATAGCTTTGTCCCAGAAGAGGAGTGTAACCCTTGCCTGGGCTGGGAGCCATCTGTCCTTTGAGGAAAGGACAATGGGTCAAGAAGTAACTGGGTCCTTGTGAGTTCCCTTAGCAACAAGCCACCTCACATAACCCCTTGCCCCAGGTCACAGGAGTGGAACTCCCATCTCCTGTAGGCGGGTCAGATTCACACCATGGCCGAGACAGGCAGGAGTAACCCCACAGCGATGCTGGACTCTGGGCAGTGATGAATGACTCAGAGCATGTGTCCCTGTATTTCTGCCCTGCCCGGCCTGTCCCACTTTCTGACAGATGCCTTCCCTACAAGGAAGTCAGAGATGGGACTCTGTGATAGGAAACATTCTCTAGGAAATGGGCCAAGTCTTGGTTTGACAGGGGGACATTTGGTCCTTTGGGGAAGAACCAGTTCCAAAGGCACTCTTATCCAGTTTCTCCTCCCACCCAGCCTGACTGAGGATCACCTGTTCAGCGGGTCCCGGGCAATGCCAGTATGCCATGGGGTGGAAGCAGAACCAAGGGAAGTTCTAGAGAGGCGGGGTGGTGCCTGGGTGGTCCTGCCCTGGGGTCTAGCTCGCCCACCCAGGGGCTCAATCCCCCACCAGGGAAGCATGCCAGCTCTTCCTTTACTGCCAGCCTGGGGGAGACCAGCAGCCTCCCTTTTTAAAAGACAATTGAGCCCTCCCAGGGCATTTCTTTGGAAATGAAATGTAGCACAATCTTCGACTGTGTTCCCAGGAGCCCTTGTCCTACCCAGGGGCCTCCCACCGCGGGTTCCGCTTCTCCCGGGGACCCAGAGCTCCTCATACCTCATGTTCTCCATCACCCTTGGCCTAGGAAGCAGTGGCACCCCAGCGAGGCTGCTCTTCTGATTGCGTCCAGCACTGTGCAAACTCTAAGTCTGCCTTTGACCGAGGTTGCTCTCCACCAGGTGGGGAGATGTGGTACTTCATGTGGGGCCTGGAGCTGGTCCAGCAGCATTTCTGTAGTGGCCACAGGGAGGTGGACAAGAAGAGGCCTGCTTCCCTAGCATCTCCTCCTCTCCCATTCCTCAGCTGTCTCCAGTGTCCTGATACATACAGACTTGTGCTTGTGAATCGGCCCCCCCTCCTGCATCGTCTTCCGCTGGATGATCAGCGCGGAGATGGAAACGTAGACTCCTTCCCTGCCTTCTCCCTCCAGTCTGCTTCTAGCCCAAGTCCAAAGAGGCTGGGGAGATCAGCTGCCATCAGAGAGCAGGGGAGCCCCGTCTAATCAGGCATGACATGATGGTGGCAGGATGGGCCTGGCCTGGCTGGGAAAGGGTCATTTTGAGAGTGCCTGAGCATCTCAGAGCAATGTCAGTGATGCCAAAGAGAGCGACTTGGCCTCCTTGGGCACCAGCTCTGTCGGTGGAGCTGGACAGACACAGATCAGACATTGGCATGCCCAAGGGAAGGTCCTTGTTCTCTGACAAAGGGCTTAATCTTTCCATGTAGCAAAGTAACTCCCCTCCCCCGACCCTGAGTGTGGGCTTCTGTGGGCCCAGCATGGCTGTGCCTGTATGAAAAGCTCTGAATAAGAGACCTAGTCTCCCTGAGGCCTGGTCTGTCTCAGCAGGTGCTCCTTGGACAGCGTTGCTTTGGAGAAACTGGCTCTGGCTGGACACTCGCCAGCAGGGACAGGGCCTTGGGCCTGCCAGGAAGTCCATACTGATGCCAGGAAGGGTCCCTGGACCTGAGAATACCAGAGACAACTGAGCATCTGCCCCATTAGCCAATGACCTGGACAGGGATGGCTGTTCTGTACCTTTTTTTATTTTCCTCTCTTTTTTGCCAGAAACTGTGACCTTGTGTGAGACTCCTCACGGGGCCTTGGTGTCCTCATCTGTAAACTGGAGCATTAGCTAGCTGCTCCCTGGCTCCCTCCAGGCTTTAGAAGTCTGTGACTTGGCGTTGAGGGTGGTGAGAGGCCAGGTTCATCTCCCTTGGTTCTCATGCTGGGAGCAGGTCTTCATTTTGTCCTTGCTCAGATAATGCTCCTGACAAGAGAACCCCAGAGCCCAACAAACGTGGCTTCACCTCTTTGTGAGTTGTGTGTGTGTCCCACTCCCTTTCATCACTCTCTGGTCTTGGTGAGAAAGGACTTTCTAAGGTACCAAAATGTCACCACCTCAGCTGAATCCTGAGTAGGGCTATTCCCTGTCCTGCTTCTAGATGACAGCCCAGGAAGAGTGGACATTCAGAGCCTTTTAAATGTGTTCTCTGATGGGACGAGAGAAGGAATTTCCTCCCAAATATTTGGCTTTTTAAAACCCCTTCTCCTTCCCAGATGTCTTCTCCCAAGCGTTATCTCGGAAGACGGAGTGGCTGCTTCCTCAGGGAAAGCAGACCTGAGATTTCTAGCATGGAAACTCACAGGAGGCAGGAACCCCTTTTTTAGACTTTCCAGATGTATCCTGCAAAGAGAGAAAGCGAGAGCTGTTAGGGACCGACAAGCACACTGTTTAGATAAGAAGAAATTAGCCTTTTATATCTGAGCTCTCGGCAGTTTCTGTGTGCAGCATCTTCAAATGGTGGCTCCTGGATGGCAGGTGGACAGCTGGGAGGGAATGCCGGCTGTCTCATGTGACGTCCTTGCCAATCCCCTTGAGGAGAAAATTCTTCACACGGCTTCTGCATGTACAGTATTTGGGCAGAAAAAAAATTAAAGTTCATTTGAAATTGGTTTCATGCATGGCTTTCTGATGATGATTGAATAATTAAAGAGATGGGGGATGCTGCCTTGGCCAAGAGACAGAAGAGAGGTGTACAGCTCATAAAAGGCATGGCCCTGGGTCTCTGACCCCTGCCTGGGAGCTTAATTGCTACAGCGATACTCCTGAGCCATGGAGTCAGACTGGCCAATTGGTTTCCCAGTGTGGTCTCCCAGGGACCCTTGTTCACTGGCCCTCAAAGTTTTCTGTCTCCACAGACTCCACAGGGCACACCTCAATAGAGAGGACAGGAAAGACAGGGCAAAGGCCGCTCAGGTATAAGGCTGATTCCACCACACCTGATAGAAATAGTGAACAGTAGTCAAGCTCTGGAGTTGGGACTTGCAGTAATCACTGACTTCGGCAGCACCCTTTGCCCTCCCTGTCTCTAAAAGATGTGAAAGTCCTAAATACAAACTGAATTCCAACAATTGCTAAAACGTAGTACAACATGATTAAGCAGTGTTTATCATCAGCATGCAAGGTATATCATTAATAGAAAATTCATCTCTGTAATTTACTATATTAATAGAATAAAGGAGAAAATGTGTTTATCCTAATACAGAAAAGACAAAGATTTAGCCTACTTTAATAATAAAGAACTAGCAAACAGAAGGTGACTTTAATTTGATAATCATCATATATCAAAAAACAAAAGCAGGGCTTGAGAGAGGATGGCTCACTGGTTAACAGTACAGTACCTAGGGCTCTTCCAGAGGACCAGGGTTCAGTTGCCAGCACTCACAACTGCTCCTAACTCCAGTTCCTGAGGTTCTGGTGCCCTCTTCTGGCTTCCACCAGTTCTCTCTGATACACAGTACACACATAGACAAGTGGACATGGACACATACACAAATTTTAAAAGTATACAGTTGCTATGTTCATAGCAGCTTTGTTTGTCATAGCCAGAACCTGGGAACAACCTAAAT
>LOJH01013010.1:815-18845 GCA_001685095.1 Ellobius talpinus | reverse complement strand
AATAAATAAATAAATAAATAAATAAATAAATAAATAAATAAATAAATAAATAAAAGACAGGAGGAAATCCCAAGTCCCAGAAAGGCACAGCCCTGTAAAGACCCAATATTCTGGTCTTAAGAGGAGGGGCACTAACAGAGGAAAACTGAGACATGTCAAAGGCATGGGGATGTAGGGATGAGCCCATTTTGCTACACTCTAAGGGTGATGCTGACTTTATAGTTTCGTCCATGTCCAAGTTTATGTTGCACAAGTATCCTGGTCAAATGCTAGATCCACACTTGCCAACCAAGGACCTAGACCCAGGTAGACATTTTCTACTTTAGTTATTCAGGTTGAGATTCTTTTCTTGCTACAACGTATAATGTGATATCTACTGTCTGGTAAAATCTTTCAAGGAGATGAAAGGAGCAACTGCTTCAAGACTTCCTGTGAGCCAGTGCTGTGAGATGATGCTGAAGAACCAGCCAGTACATATCACCCTAGATGCAGGTAGAGCTGAAGCTTCCTGCATTCCTGCATGTCTTTTCAGGCTTCCCTTCCAACATAAGCAGCAGCCCACCTCCAAGTAGGTGATACCCTCAGCCCTGAATCCCAGCACAGGCTTCCCAGAGCATCCTGGGGCTCCATGCTGGAGTTGTCTCAGCTCCATCTGTAAGTTGTCATTTCTTGGTACCAACAAGGCTGCTTGATCTGCAGCCTCCCCCATCACCTGCTGCTTGGAAAGCCATGCAGCCTGAGGTCGGCTTTACAAGTGGACGATATTTAAAAAATTCAGAGCAATTCAGCAGCCTCTCCAGCATCCTGTGGTATAGCTCTGTATTTTAGCTCTGTATCTTCTCGTTCCCTTCCAGACAGGGAGTTCTCAGGGCTGCTTTTCCACACTGTACAACAGCAGCCAGTTCTCCAAGCAAAAGTGGTTTTGGAGTTGTTACCATTCTTTGCTATGGAGGTGAGTGTGGTGGCTGTGGTGATTGGGGTCCAAACTCAAATAAAATATTATGATAATTCCTGAAAGAGAAATGTTATTGGAAAATAAAGCAAGCACACGAGCACACCGCATTACAGAAATATCAATCTACTCTGAATTATTTAAACACTGTTCACTAATAAAGTTGACCTTAGGTTGCATGCTTTTCAAGAAGGAACACTTGTTTTTGAGGAGGAATCTGAATGTTGTGTGCTACCCCTTTATCTGTAGATTCCAAAATAGTCCTCTTTGCTGTAACTGGATTGAGGATGCCAGCCACAGGTACCATCAGAAACTGTGCAAACTCACTTAAAAATATGTTACATTTTGTCCATTGTGTTAACTACGTGTAGCAGATGGGTTGCTCCAATAAAGCAGAATGGGATAGAAGAATAATTGTCTTCTGGCACAATGCTTGCTCTCTCTGGGTGATGTTGCTTTATTGGCAATCCAGGCTACAGGTGGAGATATTTGACATTGAGTGCGGGTGCACGTGTGTGTGTGTGTGCGTGTGTGTGTGTGTGATACGATATCTGAAGATAGATACTTACTATCTTCAGATATCGTATAACTGTCAGTCTTACTTAGCGGTATCTGTAAAGGAGGATATATGATCCATCCATACTCTTGGGCCCTTACCTTTGCTTATCCTGGCTCTGTGATTTTCTCAAGAAGGAAGAGAGAAGAAATGGGTTTATGCAAAACATTCCCTGCTCCACACCAGGCATCTCTCAGCTTCTAAAATGTTCTCTATTTTAGATGCTGTAGGAGATGGGAACTCTGAAGCAGCTTCATCCCAGGCATCTTTGGGGGTGGTTCAACCTAAAAGTCCACAGCATTCGGGCACTGTTTCCTCTGAAAACTCCACATGATCCATGTTCCTGGCAAGGACAGTGTCTTTGGCCGAGGTCAACCAAGCTAAAAAGGTATATGCAACATTCACCCGAGTCAGTAGTAGTTAGAGGGAGTTTGGGGCGGTCACAATAACTGAAAAATAAACTTCATATTTCATTTTAGTAAAGCAGACACCTGTGTCTCAAGTTTGCCTTTTATTTGAAATGAATCACAGTAAACTGGATGTACTTCCTTAGTGTTTCACCATATTTTCTCCAACACCCATCTCCCTGCAAAGTCGGGGTCACCGCTTAACCATGAAGTCTTCATTGACCACCCTGCCAGGTTCATGCCTCCACCACTCCCCTTGGTAGACGGCTCAACAAGACAATGAAATGCTGGAGTTACTAAAATCCTTCGAATCTTTGCAGATTTCTCCCCTCGCTGGCTCATTTTCTTATTTGACCTGTCAGGACACCTCCCTTCCCATTGGATGGTCAGCCTCCTGAAGTGAGGCTATGTACTCTGATTTCCCACATTGCCAGCAGAGAGTAAACCTAAAAACTGACAGTTTCTGAACACCTTAAAGGAAGGGCTGTTTTCAAAAAGTTGGTTTGCATAAACAAATAACAAGCAACGGTGGTGGCTATCTCTTGCTTGTTTTTATTCGTCATGAACTGCTCCTAACGGAACCATCGATAAAATGGTCACCTATTCTGTATTGTTAATAAATGTTATTATTTTCCCCCGACGAACTCAGGACTAAGCAGATTGGAGCCTGAAAACTTTCAAGATCGCTGCACGCTCAGGCACAAAGCAGGAGGGCCCTTCAGGAAACAATTTCCCAGGAATCTGTGCAGGTTATTGTATACAGGCACAAGATCAGGGTCTACTTCAAGAGCTTTAAGACTGCAGGAAAATTAATCGGACCGTATCGTCAAATCTGGCCCTGACACAATCACTGTAGCTTCCCACTTAAACTTTCTTCATGGGCTTTCCCACAGCGGGATCCAGCGGATATTCAGTTTAGAAACCTGAAAGGGGCGGTGCCTCTCCTTTGACTTTAGCAAAAGGACAACAGAAACTCAAACACTTTCAAAGGACTGAGCTGGCGTCTTCTGACAATAGTCCATCGAAGGCCTTCCGCAGGCAACCTTAGGTTTCCCCAGACTAGGAGCAGAATGCTGGGGGAGTCGCTGCTGCCTCAACCTCCCGCAGGGTGGCACCGGGAAGAGTAGGTTAAATGGATAAGACGAGGCGCACTCCCTCTGCTCCGAAGCCGCCGGCGAACTGGCCTAAAATAAAAAGGTCTCTGTCTGCAATCCCCGTTTGCTTGCCCGGTAATCCACCCCCGCCCCCAGCCCGCGCGCCGACCCGTACAGCTGTTTTTAATCCCTACTTTTCTCACTTGGCGTCCGGGCTGGGGCTGACCAGACGCGGAGCCACTTAGTGTTTTCTCCTCCCCCAGCCAGGGTCTGTCCTGCCTCCGCCGTCTCCTCTTTCTCCGCCTGCATCCCCCGGGGGGCAGAGTGTGGGAAGAACGAATTTCCGCCGGGTTTGCTCGCTCCTTGCCGACGTGGGTCCCTTCCGGACACAGCCTGCTCGGCCCCCAGACTGCCCACTCCGACTGCGCTCCGAGTCCCCCCGGACCGCCGAACGAGCAGGCGCCGGAGACGCAGGCCTAGCGGCCGGTGCTCCGCAGCCAAGCCGCACCCCAGCAGCTCTTGGAAGGGATCCCGCCAGCAGTGGGGGAATCCGCTTGGCGGGGAGAATCCGCGCCAGGGAATCCAGCTCTCCGGAGTCCAGAGCAAACAAAAAGCACCAACTCTTGCTAGCTCCTCCCGCCCCCGACGCGCATCCGAAGAAACAGTTTTCTGCAGAAATGCAACAAGTAGCACCCGGGACTCGCCGAGCGCCCAGCGCCTCCTGAATTGGCTCCCCGAAGCCCGCCTGCGGGGACCCGGGCCAGTTACCCGGACAAAGGGCGGAGGAAGGGCTGGACCGAGCAGCAGAGAAGTCCCAAAGAGGCCTTTTAGCAACTCTGGGCCGGCTGAGGGGAATGCAGAGGAGACACCGATCTGGCCGGCCCAGAGGACCATCCGGCCGCAAGGCGCTGGGCGGGCGGCGATGGAGGGTGTCGGCGCCGTGCGCTTCTGGCTCATGGTGTGCGGCTGCCTGGCGTTCCCGCCGCGGGCCGAGTCCGTGTGCCCCGAGCGCTGCGACTGCCAGCACCCCCAGCATCTCCTGTGCACCAACAGGGGGCTCCGCGCGGTGCCCAAGACCAGTTCGCTGCCTAGTCCCCAGGACGTGCTCACCTATAGCTTAGGAGGCAACTTCATCACTAACATCACGGCCTTCGACTTCCACCGCCTGGGGCAGCTCAAACGGTTGGACCTGCAGTATAACCAGATTCGCTCCCTCCACCCCAAGACCTTCGAGAAGCTCTCTCGCCTGGAGGAGCTGTACCTGGGGAACAACCTCTTGCAGGCGTTCGCTCCTGGTACGTTGGCTCCGCTACGCAAGTTGCGCATCCTTTACGCCAACGGTAACGAGATTGGCAGCCTTAGCCGCGGCTCCTTCGAGGGCCTGGAGAGTCTAGTCAAGCTACGGCTGGACGGGAACGTGCTGGGGTCACTGCCAGACGCAGTCTTCGCTCCCCTGGGCAACCTGCTCTATCTACATCTGGAGTCTAACCGGATCCGCTTTTTGGGCAAGAATGCCTTCACTCAGCTGGGCAAGCTTCGATTCCTCAACCTCTCTGCCAACGAGCTGCAGCCTTCCCTGCGCCATGCGGCCACCTTCGTCCCGCTGCGCTCTCTCTCCACTCTCATCCTCTCCTCCAACAACCTGCAGCACCTCGGTCCCCGCGTCTTCCAGCACCTGCCACGCCTTGGCCTGCTCTCTCTTAGTGGCAACCAGCTCACACAGCTTGCGCCAGAGGCCTTTTGGGGCCTGGAAGCCCTGCGCGAACTGCACCTGGAAGGCAACCGGCTGAGCCGGCTTCCCCTGGCACTGCTGGAGCCTCTGCACAGCTTGGAGGCCCTAGATCTGAGCGGCAATGAGCTGTCTGCTCTGCACCCCGCCACCTTTGGCCACCAGGCTCGGCTACGTGAGCTCAGCTTGCGCGACAACGCTCTCAGAGCCCTTTCTGGAGACATCTTCGCTGCCAGCCCGGCTCTCTACCGCCTAGATCTAGACGGCAACGGTTGGACCTGCGATTGCCGGTTGCGGGGTCTGAAGCACTGGATGGGCGACTGGCATTCTCAGGGGCGCCTTCTTACCGTCTTCGTGCAGTGTCGCCACCCCCCGGCCTTGCGAGGCAAGTACTTGGATTACCTGGATGACCAACTTCTGCAGAATGGGTCTTGCGTTGATCCCTCACCTTCGCCTACAGGAGGCAGCAGGCAATGGTCTCTATCCACAGCTACTGGGGAGGGGATGACGCCCCCTGCAGGGGGTCTCGCGCAGGAGCTGCCACCGCAGCCCCAGCCCCAGCAGCGGGGGAGACTTCTACCAGGAGTGGCCTGGAGCGGGGCTGCCGAAGAGCTCGTGGGCAACCGCAGCTCACTAAGGTTGAACCGGCGGGGTCCAAGCCTACAGCGTCAGGGCCTCTCTACCGCTGCTGCTTCGGGCCCTGCCCCACAGTCCCTGGACCTGCAAGAGAAGCCTGAACGAAGTCGTCCCACCCGTGCCAATCTTGCCCAGGCTGAGTCCACCCCGACGGCGGAGCCCGCCTCCGGGACACCATCTGCCCGAGACAGCTGGCAGCACGCAACGAAGCAGCGCCTAGCCTCGGAGCAGCAAGAGCGCGTAGTCGCGTCCGACGGTGGGGTCGGCTTGCCACCGCTGGTATCCGACCCCTGTGACTTCAACAAGTTCATTCTGTGCAACCTGACGGTGGAGGCGGTGAGCGCCAACAGCGCCTCGGTGCGCTGGGCGGTTCGCGAGCACCGCAGTCCACGGCCGCAGGGCGGCGCACGCTTCCGCCTGCTCTTTGACCGCTTTGGCCAGCAGCCCAAGTTCCAGCGCTTCGTCTACCTGCCCGAGCGCAGCGACTCGGCCACGCTGCACGAGCTGCGCGGAGACACTCCTTACCTAGTGTGCGTGGAGGGCGTGCTCGGGGGCAGAGTTTGCCCCGTGGCCCCCCGGGACCACTGTGCCGGCTTGGTAACCCTGCCAGAGGCAGTAGGTCGAGGCGGCGTGGACTACCAGCTCCTGACCTTGGTCTTGCTGGCTGTCAACGCTCTGCTGGTGCTCCTGGCTCTGGCGGCCTGGGGATCAAGGTGGCTGCGGAGAAAGCTGCGTGCCAGGCGGAAGGGAGGGGCCCCGGTCCACGTTCGCCACATGTACTCTACCCGACGGCCACTGCGCTCCATGGGCACTGGTGTGTCCGCGGACTTCTCGGGCTTCCAGTCGCACCGGCCCCGCACCACCGTGTGCGCACTCAGCGAGGCGGACCTCATTGAGTTTCCCTGCGACCGCTTCATGGACAGCACCGGCGGTGGGGCCGGTGGCAGCTTGAGGCGGGAGGACCACCTCTTGCAAAGATTTGCTGACTAGGTTTAGTGCCTCCACGCGGAAACCATCTCAATGGCCTTGAGGAGCCTCTCTCCGTGAGTGACTCCATGCCATCTCAGAGGAAGACCTTCTTTTTTTTAGACCTTTCTCCCTTTGTGCATTTGCTGAAGCCAAATGGCACAGAAAGTGAATCCGGACACCACCCTTCATATCACAAAGCAAATGGATGGGTGTTGGCTGTCAAACCCAAGAGCAAGGACAAGTGAACGCTGGGGTAAAGGTGGGAACCCTTGCATATCTAGGGCATGGCTCCTGTGGCATTGCAGCATAGTAACCTGGCCGGCCTTGGACTAGAAAGGGTGCTTTATGCTCCTACGATGACAAGGAGACTCTGGTTTGTGCATTTGTTTGCTCTGTAGTAGGTTCTGCTCCCAGTTAAGAAAAGGGGAACTTGCCACCATCACAAAGGGGTCCAGCAACTGATCCCACCGATCTGGTGGTCTTTGCTGAGATGGGCAGGGTAAATAGGTACCACACTCACCCAGAAACCCTTTTCTGTTGGCTGGTAGAGCACCCAGGAAGCCTTAAGGTTTAAACAACCAGATGCTACCTTTTTCAACAACATGAAGAACATTTAACAAACTGACCAATAAACTCAGACTCTTGATTGAACTGGATCCCTTCTACTGTTTATCCTGGTAAAGGATGTGACCTTTTGTTGACTTTTGGGTTACTGAGATTGTTCTCAGGAGAAGGCTGCATGCAATACTTCTCCACCAGGCTTGCTCCTGTGGTTTTAATTTTATTTTTAAAATCTGCATATGGAAAAAAATTGAATGCCAGATTTGATTTTAAAAATGCACTATGCATGAAACTGATGACTCCCTAGGGCACTCCGGCCTTCCAGTTCACTTACCACGTTTCTGATAGCTTGTCTGGATGGGAGTCAGTGTGACCTATTTCTCATTGCATTTCGTCAGTGTCCCACCCTTCTTGACAGCACCTGGTTCTGAGTTGCATAGCTAGGCAATACGCATAAGGTAATTGCCAGGCTGGGGACCGAGTGCCGTGGTGGTGTTTGCTTATGAGGCTCTATGTCCATCCCAATACCACTAAACGAAGCGATGGGTGATGTGTGTTAGTGGTATATTTTCCGACCACATTATGATAGAAGATAAGAAATTGTGGGAAACAAATGTGAAAAAATACATTAATGAGTATCTGCTTCTACTAAACCCAGAAGATCATGAGTACTTAACCGTCACTGTGAAATAGTTATATATTTTACAAATTAATTCCTTCAGTAGCCAGGGTTTTACTATGTTATCTTATCTTTTAGTAGTAGTTGCAATGTTTATTATTATTTTTTTACTTTAGGATTAATCCCCTACATTTGTTTAGTTGTGTTTTTAACTGTTTGGGATACTTTTCTTCCCTGATATTTATGAAGTCTGTGTTTATATTAAATGTAGTGGTTGGGTTCACATTAATAATTCGTGTGTGGTCCAAGTACACTTACTAAGAGGGTGTACACTGTGGTTACAGTCAACGTGGTTATGGATTTATTAGCAGTGGGGTACTGTGCAGGTCAGCCACTTCAAGGTGCTATGGCTAACAGTGACTCTTCTGTTTCAGGCCTCGGGCCCCTGAGGGTCCCAATGACTCAGGGAATCCATCACAGTTCAGAGCCCTTCAACCCCACTCACTCTATGTTTGGCCTACAGGAGCCATGCCTGCCTTGTCCCAGCAGCTGAGGCCCCAGGGGTCTAAATGAGCTGGTCTTTGTTTATGTCCGGATGAGTAAATGTCCAGACTACTTAAGCCACAGCTGCTTTTCTGGCAGTCTTATCTGCGGGGCCCAAACTTAATAAAGCACAGGAAATAGACTGTCATTCTGTGTTTGCTGCCAGGCCTTGTTTTAGATTCCCAGCATACGGTACGTGGGAGGTGGGAGCTAGAGTTGTCTGCTCTTATTTTCAACCTGCAGGCTATCTGGCACCTTCTGTATAACTCCCAATTTTTCATGCACAGCAAGTTACATCTCTTAGTTGTTTCTTTTATGCAGTGAAAAACCGAAGCCTATTGAAAGTCTGGGGAGAAAAAAAATACTGATTGGATCTACCACCTGCCTGTAGAATGTCACCAAGAATAATTAAGGCCTGGATTTAAAATAGTTTCACTGAAAAGTCTTTCAGTGAGAATTAATGAATGTTATACACTGTTATGTTCAGTTATGTCAATAAACCCTCATACTAATGGAGATGTCTTGTTGGAACTTCCAAATATTTTGATGCATGTTTAAAATGACAGGATGAGTTTTTCAACAGCAGTTTCCACTCATATAAATGAAATATAAGCTTGATATCTATAAGGGTTCTTTTTATTATTTTCCTTTTCATAAAGAGTATGGACTCTATCTTAAAGAAATGATTGTATACAGAAGTTTCTGTCCCACCCGGTCCCACAACCATTCAGTCTCAAAGAAACACACAGAGGCTTATATTAATTACAAACTGTTTTGCCTATTAGCTCTGTCTTATTACTAACTAGCTCTTGCAACTTAAATTAATTAACCCATAATTCTTGTCTGT
This sequence comes from Ellobius talpinus, assembly GCA_001685095.1. NCBI lineage: Eukaryota > Metazoa > Chordata > Mammalia > Rodentia > Cricetidae > Ellobius > Ellobius talpinus. The sequence continues at coordinate 9,932 of LOJH01013010.1, read as the reverse complement.
GTTTAGCCACATAGTTTGGTACCTTTTCTCAGTAAGGCATTTTCATCTTGCTTCCTCTGTGTCTGGCTGGTGACTGACTCTGTTTTTCCCCTTCCCAGAATTCTCCTAGTCTGGTTGCCCCCCATACTTCCTCCCTATGTACTGGCCAATCTGTTTTATTGAACCAATAGGAATGACAAATCTTTACAGTGTACAAGAACATTATCTCATAGTAAATGATTGTGTGAGTTTATATATAAAGAGACATGAACACTGCTCTAAAACCAAATGGCCAGCCCGGAGTAAAATGTTGCCAAATGCCAATGACAGTAAGGTGGCTAGGTCTTACCTAACAGCTACACCATCTGGATTTCATGAATATAGATTATACAGGCTTTTTCTTTTTTCCCCATTTACAGAGTTTGTGAAAAGATAAAATTCCTGAAGATAAAGAATCGCCTTTGTATGAGTTAGCAGTGTTAAATTCCTAAGCTGCAGTTAGGTCTGGTTCAGTGTAAACCTCACACAATGAGTTACCACTTCTGCAAGGTGGTAAGTGCGGCCAGGGCAGCTGCATTCATTTGCCACACCTGGTTTTCACCAAAGCCCAACAACAATGAGCCGCTACTATGTGTTAAAGAGTCATTTAAAGCAGACATTGGATTGTTTGTAGTTAATCACTCCTGCTTCTCTTTTAAGACTTGGAGATAAATGGCAGCCAAGCATTTGAATGCCAGAGATTTATTCAAGCCTCCAGACTGTGGTCCAGGATGAAGACCGTCACCATCCTAAGAGAATTATAGTGTGAAAGTCCAAGAGCAGGACACGTGATGCAGGCTCATGGCCATCAGAGGGTCACCACTGGCCCCCCATTCTCTACGGTCATCCACTTCTGTGTCAGTTGAGATGGACATCCTGAGTTCCTACTGTACAGAGGAACTGATACTTAGCAGCAGCCAGCAGCAGCTTTGCCAGGTCATGTTCAAGTACATCCTTACTAGCTGAATTCTCCCGCAGGAAACGGCACGTTGTGTGATGCTGCTTAGAATTTCAGGGCCTAGGCATTTCTGCCTAAACACAATTAGAAAATCCTATAATAAGATAAAAGCTATCTATCCTTGCCCTTGCCCCTTGGCCCAGTTACTTGAGACTCCTCTACAATTTGGTGTAGAATGATAGTAATTGAAATACTTTCTCATAATTTAAAAAGGGGGTGAGTTTAATAGTCAGGAAATGTTTTATGTTTATAAAATGCTTGGCATAATTTGCCTCATCCTTCAGACGAAAATTTAGGGTGCAGAGGCAGCTCGATTTTTCAGTGGCTCCCTTTTTTGTCCCTTCCCCCAGAGCCTACCCAGGATCCTTTTCCTCTCAGGTGGCTTAAACATTTACTTTTCATGCTTTTCTTCTGAGGGATTTTAGGCCTTTTCATCCTTAGTAAAAGGTGGGGCAAATAATCCTCTTCATGTTGCCCAAGGAAACTAAGCTATTTGGAGATTCCGCTTAAGCATCAGTGGATTGATTGCTGAAATAACTGTGAGAGACTAAGTAGAAAAGCCATACTCTGGCTGCTTTATCTTGAGACAGAGTTACCTGATCATCTGAGAGCGTTCCAGCCACGGGTGGTGTGATTTGTCCTTTGCATGGTACCTCGGCTCTGTGGTTTGACCACGGAGACAGAAATTGGCTGTCATGTCCGTCGATCCAGACCCCAGCATGCCCTGACACGTAATCAGGCAACATTTCTTCCAGACTGCTGAGCTTTTCTGGTGCTAGCTCTGTGCCTCGGCCTGTGCTGAGACAGGGGAGTACTGCTGTGAGCTGAGACCAGCTGCAGCTGTGGAGCACTCGTTCGCCTTTCCAGGTTACGATTTCAGGTGAAGCTGTGCTCACGCTGGAGCTGACGTCACACTTAGCTCTTAACACATGTTCACTGTGACATGCGAAAACTCACTTTCGCTTCAGGCCGCCACCCTCTGAGTCCCTCGTCTTCCAGTCGTGCATCCTTCCAAGGATTTTCACCTTAGGAGATTAAAATACCTCTCAATAATAACACCCACATTAACTCCTCTCAGCAAGTTAACAAAGCTGCAGTGTTTGTTTTCAGCCCAAAATGTCTCCATTGGAAATATTCCCCCGTTTATATCCTTAAGCGCTGTCCTCAGACCTAACTGTTTGATGTATTACTTTCTGGTCCAAGCTTAGACACACTTGCCAGGAAACATGTAGAGGTCAAAGGATAGCTTGTAAGAATAGGTTCTATCCTTCTGCCCCATCCCTGAGTCCCTCTCACAGGCCCTTTTTAGTGTTCTAAACTGGTAGTCACACCTCATTTAGCCAGCATTCTATTGCTCTGTCTATTCCTGGTGTTGGTGTTCGTGTAAGCGTGAGCTGTATGCACTCTGCTGTGTATTGTGCCTTTTTACGGGCATATGTGTGTGGCGAGAGGAAGGGGTCTGTTTCCATGTTGCTCCTTCCACAGTGCTGCACTATGGTGGCACAGGGGTGGGGCTTGGGGCAGTCCTTTCTCTTCCTCTCTCATCTCTGCCTACTTGCTAATTCCTCATTTATCAGGAAGAGCACCACAAGCTTCTACTGCCAAAGCCATTGGCTTCTGTCCATTCGCTCAATGCACGTTATTCAAATGGAGTTACACTCCCAGAAAGCTGTTTGCTTCTTGAAGGCTATGTGCTTCCTCTCTCAGCCTTCGCAAGGATTGTCACATTTTTTTACCTTCTGAATTACTACTTAATACACGCATTCACATGCTCATTCACACATACATACACACTCCTACGTGCATGAGCTCACACACTTATATATACACATTCATACACTCATTTACATACATTTACATATACTTACACTCATACACACATGCTCATACTTTCGCACTCACATACATGTGCACATTCATATACACACACACTAACACATGTGTACATGCACACACACACACACACACAGCCTCCTTTGCCTTGGCCTGATCTCCCCTCTGCACCCTGTGCACTTATCATTTCTACCCTCTCCTTAACCAAGTTTTTTCCCCCATAAAAGCTCATAATTTAAAATGTATCAAGAAAGTTGCCAGAATATTTCACGTTTGTGCTCTCTACTCGGTAGTATCCTCTGTTCATGCTCTTTCCCGTTTGCTTTAAAGCTTCCTCTCTCCATCCCTGAGAGCAGTTCCTAAGCTCATATTGCTTTCCCCACAGGAGCAGCTCTCTTAAATAACCATAATATAATGATCATGGTCAGAAATTGTAACCCTGACTAAAAAAGAATAAAAAGAAGTACAGCAAAATCAGATTTCCGTTCCTTTCCACGGTTTATATTCAAGTTACCCACTCCCTTAAACAAACCTAGGACTGCATTTCTTCCATTTCTCCTTTCTTTGCCTACTCCTTGTTCCCTTCCTGCTTTTGGTCATGGTGATTAACACAGCAATAGAAAGCCAGTTTGGGCAGCTTAGTGATTCTCAACCTCCTCAGTGCTGAGATTCTAGCATGCACCACAGCGCCTGGCTTGCAAATTGGTCTTGAAATGTCTCCATGCCTGCTGGTGCAAGGTAAGTAAGCATGGATACGCATGCATCCTGTACCTTTGGTTTGAAAAAGTAGAAAGCCTTTCTCATCCGGGCATGACATATGCCTTTAATTTCAGTACTCGGGAGGAAGAGGCAAATGGATCTCTGCCAGTTCAAGGGAAGACTGAACTAAGTATGAAGTTACAGGCCAACATAGTGATACTCTGTGTCAAAATCAAACATAGTGATACTCTGTCTCAAAATCAAATCAAAACAAAACACCTTTCTTTAGAATAACCTCTACAATTTTGTTACAGACAATTGACCCTAACTCTTCCCATTACTATTCTGAAACATTAATTAATGCATTTTTTGAGACAGGGTTTCTCTGTGCAGGCCTGGCTGTCCTGGAGCTTGCTTTGCAGACCATGCTGGTCTCGAACTCACAGAGATTCACCTCCCTCTACCTCACAAATGCTGGGATAAAGACATGTGCCACCACTGCCTGGCAATTGATGCCTATTCTTGTGCCAATATTAAGTTATCTCACTTGCATGATAAATCTTGAAATGAGGTCAATATCAGTTTTCCATATCTTTTTCTCAATTAAAGATGATTTTAACTCACTGGACTTTTCTACTCTATGCAGACATTATAGAGAATGGGAAGCATAGGAGTGCTAAATGCTTCACAGGTTATAGCCCCTGTAGGTTATATATTATATATATTATTTTAAATTTTTTGATGTGTGTGTATTATGGCTAGATAAAATTTGTCTGTGTGTGAGTAAGATGGTTCAGCAACTAAAGGTACCTGCTGCCAAGCCTGGGGATCTGAATTGGACCCCCGGGACTTATATGGTAAAAAGAAGAGAACTGACCCCTGCAGATTGTTCTCCGGCCTCCATACGCACACTGTGGCACATGAGCATTTGTTCATGCACACACACACACACACACACACACACACTCGCGTGCGCGCACACACACACATGCACACCACATGCATGTACTCATGCACTAAAAATATTCTTAAGATATAGTTTGATGAAAATTATGTTTTTGATAATTCAACTTCTTTGTAAAATAGTGTCACAACTAGATAGCTTATAGATGTCTTCTAGTTCTCTGGGTTGGGAGCCAATCAAGGCTCTGGCAGATCTAGCATTTAGGGATGGCCTACTTCATCTCTTCTGTGTCCTGACTGGGTACATGGAGTAAAGTAGCAATATCTATCAGGAGGTAAATTTGTTGAGAGATTGGCAGCATTCACAGTCCAAGGTTGTCAGTAAGAGGTCAGTGCTTGCCACTTCCTGATAGATATTGCCTGTTGTGTTTGGATGATGTTGTTTCCGGGGAGTCATCTATCACCTCTGGTTCTTAGAAGCTTTCTGCTTTCTCTTCTTTCTGGTTCTCTTCCCTGAACCTGGAGGGAAGGGGTTTGATAAAGACATCCCACTTAGAATAGAAAGCTCCAAAATCCCCCTCTCTGCACATTGTCCAGTTGTGGGTCTCTTTGTTAGTTACCATCTACTGCAAAAGAAGCTTCTCTGATAAGGGTTGGGTGATGCCCTAATCTACAGGTATAGCAATATGTCATTTTATTGTTATGCTCCTTCAGAAGAATAACAGACTGTCTTTAGCAGTGTTAGGTATGGCTTCAGTCTCACAGAGGACCTTAAACTCAATCAAATAGTGACCGGTTACTGCCACAACATTTGTGCCACTAGTATATTAGTATATCTTTTAGACAGGTTGCTGTTGTAGGTCAAAGGGTTTGTAGCTGGGTGATACTGATAATTACTTTTCTCCTCCAGTATCCTGTAAAGTGCATTTTAGCATCATTAACACTAGTTGGGCACCAGTTCAATTTCCCCATAGTCAATGACATAAGTAAGTTGTGTTTTCAGAAATGGGACCTGACCATCTGGTTATAGCATCCCATTGGTCAAGGACTCAAAAGACATAACCCATTTTTGGCCCTGGAAGTTTTATTTGGTGGCATAAGATATCTAATTGATGCCTTTTAAATTCTGCACATTGGCCAACTACACATCTTATTGACTTGCTAAACTTAGTTCTAGGAGCTTTCTGCTCCAGAGTTTACAGCATGTTTCTTACACTTAACCATAGGAGTCTTCTCAGGCATCGGGATGTCTCTTTCATGTACAATAAGAACTTTTTTTAAGAGAAGAACTTTATTTTAGAGTAGGGATTGGTTCTGTACACAAGCTACTTCCATTCATAAAAATAACCACATTATTTTATTGTTCTGAGATAACCTCAATCTATAGCCCAGGCTAGCCTCAAGCTCTTGTTCAGCCTCCCCAGTGCCTGGGTTATCACTGTGTAGAACTATGCAAGGCCCATGTAAAAGCTTGTCTTGGCTCGCAGTTAACCTGATTTGTTTATGTTTTGTCTTTGGCTGTTCTCATGCTGAAACAGTGATGTAGAGTAACTCGGGCTGAGAACACATAATTTATGAAGCATAAAATATTTACTATCTGCCCCTTTAAGAAAAATCCCTTTAAACTCTATCTGATAGCCAATTGAAGAAGCAATTGAATCCCAGCATTTAGGTACAGTTCTATCATCCCGAGGAGGCTAAGGCAGGAAGATCATCACAACTTCACAACTTCAAGGTCAATCTGATCTACCTAGTGAGTAGCCAGCCTGGACCTTGTCTCTAAAAAAAGAAAAAGGTATGTAACCATAAGTACCCATAACTACTTAGGTCTCTCTGGGATCTTTGGGCCTATGGATAATTCTCTTTCAATAGTTCTAATAACTTCGTAGCGTTTCACGTGTACTTTTCAATATTTCTTGTTCTGCTTTCTTTCATTTTGTTTTTCTGGGCATCTAATTACACAAGTGTCAATCATATACTCCTACTCTAAAGCTCCTGACTAGTGTGGCTTCTTTTTCTTTTAGACTTTAAAAAATGTATTTCAGGTGGCCTCTTTGTAAGGCTGCTAATTTTAACCCCATCTGCTAAAAATTCCTTTAGGGAATTCTTCATCTTGAATAACTGTCATTTAAAAAAGTCTTTATCCATTGATTGGAATTCTTTGCCTGTTGATGTATGCCATAACTTCTCATTAGGTATTCAGCCATATTAATTTCCATCACATTGAAGTATCTTTCTCACAGCTTTGGCGATGGGTTCTTGCTGAGGTCCAGTTTTACGGACTGATTTATCGAAATGGTAAGCTACTTTTCTTCCTAGTGTGTCCTGGAAGTGATATTAATAGCTGAATACTAGACATTAGTTAAAACACACATAAATAGCTTTATCCTTACAGATGAATATGTCATTTCTTATCTTAGGCCATGACTGAGGAATTGAATCAAGCAGGAGTTTTCTTAAGCAGGTTTAGGTCTGGTGTTGCCAGCATGTGCTGCAAACTTCAGGTCTCTCTTGCATCCTACAGGCTCATTTGCCAAGCAGAATGCTCAAGACTTTAGCTTTTTCACAGTAATTTATGTCATCTATAATAAATAAGAAATGTTCTATTTAAAGATTTATTTATTTATGTATTTTATGAATATGAGTGCCCTGTCTTTATATATGCCTGCATCTCAGAAGAGAGGGTATTGGGGTCTATTCTAGATAATTGTGAGCCACCACATGGTTGCTGGGAATTGAACTCAGGACCTCTGGAAGAGCAATCAGCGCTCTTCACCTCTGAGTCATCTCTCCGGCCCCAAGAAAATTGTTCTTGATTGGATGGATTGTGTTTTTGAAGAGTTTGTATACATGAAGGAGAAATTCAATTTTCTTTTATAAAAGTGTGTAAAACCTGGTGATTTTATATTTTTTCAAATGAATTAATGTGAGATTCCCTTTGTAGTCAAACAGCTCTGTATGTGAGTTTGTTTCAGTGCTGTAAGCGAATGGGAAGAGTTCTCTACTTTCCAGAGTCCTGGGCGTGAGGCTCTGACAGCAGAGCGGAGTGGGCACTTTCACTTAGGGATCTCTCTAAATGTTGCATTTACTGTGAAAGGAACAGTGTCCCATAGCAGAGCCGGACTTCCCACTCTGCAAGTTCACTTAAGCAAATGTGAAACTGAAACCCAATGCTGATGGAGAAGAGCAAAATGAGCTAGAAACAATGTAATGCTCTAGAATGGAGTTGTCCCAGAGACTCAGTATTGTAGACAAGAACAGCTCACTGGTACAAGTGAATTAAAATGACTAACTGTGATGCTGTCTATAGGGAAGTATTAGAAAATGAGGTCAGGGGGCGTTGGTGATAAACTGTATTGGAGATTTTTACCTTGGTGTTGTCTGTGAACCCTTTCACTTATACATTGTTTGGGAGTCTTGGGTATTGCATGCTTTTATTATTACACCACATATTGTGTCCAGCCACTTGGTCTTCATAAAACCCACCCTCTGAAGTACTTCACACATTAGAACCTGATCGTGGAACAGGTGTGGCTCCAGGCTGACGTCCCGAGTCAAGAGGTGTTGGAGCTGATACAAAAGCAGGCTGTTCAGCTCCTCAGTTCTTGCTGCCAATCCCAGTCCTCTGCCACTTCAGGCGTGCTCATCATGACAGATAAAACCTCAGTGGCTTGTCTTAAGATGCACCACGCGGCCATGCTTCTCCCGGTACGACACTGTGAAAATCATGCTTTAGTTCCATATAGTTTTGACCTTCGCTTTCTGCCTACTTTTCTTAACTTATGGAATACATAACAGCAATGTCTGGTGTTATATCATTCGTCCTTCATATTCCACGCACATGTAGCTGCCTCCCAGCCACAGACACTTCAGTCTGTCGTGACATGGCTGGGTCATTGTTGTACAGCAAAAAGGTCAGTTCTTTCCAGTCTGAGCTCCCTAAGGATAATATGTCTGTCTTGCTATTTTTTTCTTCTTTATTCGGTCTCTACAGGATGGAGCTTGCAGAGAGTTCCTTGTTCCTGCCCTGGCTTATTACCCAGAGCTGCAAGGCAGCTGCTCAGTCTTTCTGCCCTGTGACTCAGCTCAGAAGCCAGGTACTTGGGTGAGAGTTGTATGCATCTTCGTGTTGGGGGAAGTCATTTAATGGCTAGGTCCACCCAAGTATACGTTTACCTAGCCACCATTGAAAACTGGCAGATGCTGTGAGATAGTATATTTGACTGGAGGTGTAATATGATTCTAATGTTTCTATTTGTAATATGAAAATACATTCCTCAAAGGGGGAGACTTTAGGGTTTCGGGGAGAAGCTTAGTTGGAAGCGTGCTTCCCAGGTAGATGCAAAGCCCTGGTTTGATCCCTACCACTACATAAGCCACACACAGGGGTGCACTCTTGTAAGCCCAGCACTCAGTAGGTGGAGGCAGGAGGATCAGACATGTAAGGTCATCTTCAGTTATAGATCCAGAGTTGAAAGCCATCCTGGGATATATCAAATGCTTCCCAAACAACAAGAACAGCAGCAGCAGCAACTTTATTGGAAGATTTAGTATAAATATCTTCCCTTCGCGTCTTCCTGTAGACTTCAGACTGCTCCCAGTGAGTCTAAGATTGCCTTATGTCTGTCAGTCCTCTCTTCACCCAGTGGGGCTTCACATGGTAGAGTCGCAGTAAATGCTAGTGCAATTTAAAATACTCCTTTGAC